>CM055210.1:14106899-14249399 GCA_029224185.1 Karalla daura | reverse complement strand
ACAGCACTGAAGCTAAAATCGCGCCAGTATCATATTACTGATTTATGTTGTTTGTAATGGATTACATTTCTAGATGTGGATACGTGGGGGGAAAAAATGAGATGTACATGCTCATACATCTGTAGAGAGCAAGACACACGCTCTTACATACTCAGAAGGGAGTAGGGTGGGGGGGGTGATGATCTATCACACGACCCACCTCAATTGTAACAGATGGATACACACACACACACACACACACACACACACACACACACACACACACACACACACACACACACACACACACAGGGTCTTGTGTCGGCCCAGCGAGGCTGGCAGGGTCCTGACCCGCGTGACCAGGCGTGTACACCAGGCAAGCATATGGACCAATACCCCCAGAGGAGGAGTATGTGTGTCTGTGTGTGTGTGTGTGTGTGTGTGTGTGTGTGTGTGTGTGTGTGTGTGTGTGTGTGTGTGAAAGACAGACAAAGAGCAGTTTGGCACCGGTAGAGGATAAACACATGTAGTTTACCCAGCTTTTAAGTCTGGAAATGAGGTTTACGCACTGTCCTGAATGCTGTTTTTTAAGATAAGTTCTTTGCAACTCGTTATCAGCCGCGTGTTTGCAACAAACCGTCATTGTTCTCCTTGAAAGAGGAAGTCAAGCTGATATGTAAGCGTGTGTCGGGGGCCTGGGGGGTGTGAATGAAGCAGGTGATGGTGATAGTTGAGCTCTGAGACGAGGACGGACATACCTGGGTAGGCATCGCTGGGCCCGAATTAGCATGTGCTGCCCGGCCTGCAGTAAACTGTGTAATTTATATCTCACATCACTGGCTCTAATTCCTTTGTATTTATTTATATATAGTGAGAGAGACACACACACATACTGCATTTATTTATTTATCTGTTATTTTTTTTATTATTTTTCGCTTTGGGGCGGTGAAAATTGGCAGATGGCTGGGAACAATCTGTGTCTGTTTCTCACTTAAAGATGCATATGTACACACACACACACACACACACACACACACACACACACACACACAGACACACACAGACACACACACAGTGGTGTGTTTTGTCTGAAATCCTTCGAGTAACAGCTCTGTGGTTTAGCAAGATCCGGCAACACATCAGTAACACCAGTCTAACCAGTCCAGCTGGTGTTCTGGAGACTGGGGAAGACCCGAGACTTTTACATTATTTAAAGACACGTCCGCTTAAAGGGACACTGCAGCATTTTATGCGAGTCACGTATTTGGTCGATTGAGTCTTAAAGGAGCCTGCGTGACTCACTTTGTAACCAGTGGTTTTGCAGGGATCACCATACAGCTAAAAGAGGCCCAAATTTAGCTTTTTTCCATATGTTTAAAGTCGGGTTTTGTGGTATATCACGGTCACGTGTGTGTGATGTCACATCTTCTTCTGTGTATGCTTCAGGGTCACATCACAGTTAAATTATTATGTGATTAACCACTCAAAAAGATTTGGAGTATTAGGAAAAAGCCCTGAGGTGTGAATGTAGTCTTAGAGACTCAAATCGACTGAAACATGCATGTTTTTAAGGCGGGAACCAGAGTATGAGCCCTTGACCTCTAACCTGGGGCCTTCTTGTTATTAGCGCTATTCACCGATCCACTTTGTCACCTTTCAGTCTGTCTGGATGAATAGATACGATTCTGAAGCGGCACCTTTTAAGTATACCTTATTTAACAGACGATAATATCCTCTTTTGTTGCCTTGTCAGAGGCTGCTCCACCACACCCCCCGAGGCAGGACCCCAAAGTTCAGGATATGTTGGGATACGTCTGAGGAAAAAACGGTCGGCTCGGCCTAATCTGGTCTCTTTAGTGAGTATCCTCTGGGTGCTTCCTGCCCGGATTGTTTTCAGAAACCTGGTTGAATGTTCAGAGGAAACCTTCACCTGTGACCTCGCCTCTC
Organism: Karalla daura; assembly: GCA_029224185.1. Taxonomy (NCBI): domain Eukaryota; kingdom Metazoa; phylum Chordata; class Actinopteri; order Chaetodontiformes; family Leiognathidae; genus Karalla; species Karalla daura. The sequence continues at coordinate 14,247,473 of CM055210.1, read as the reverse complement.
TTATCAGTAGAGATTAGCTCGGGCCTCATATTTATATTATCAGACTATCTCTCCACACCCTCACACACACACACATATGTATATGTACTGTTCTAGACTGTATCTAAAAAATGTAGACGTAGTCTACCTTCAATACCACCGAGATCCACTAGGGCAAGCTCCAAAAAAACAACCAAAAAAAAGAACAAAACTCAAAAAAAGTCCAAAAAAGTGTCATTTTCAATTATGAAATCCTCATTTTTTTCACAACTTAGACCGGTTCCAACAGCTAGGTGTTTCTAGAGTGTGATCTGGTGGTCAATCTGAAAGCAAATATGATATAATTACAATAATTAGATATTAGAGCTTTAAAAACTCGAATAATTAGGGGTATGTCTATTTGATTGACAGGTGGCCATCACAAAGCAGGACTTACATTCATGGAGCGCACAGACTGTGCTTGTTAAGATAGTTAGCACGTTAGCTCGTTAGTACGTCTAGAGCCAGTATGAATCATATGGATCGGTGGCTGTGTTCAAAAGTTAGCTCCGCCCTCTTTCTGTTCCAACCCCCCCTCGCATCCAAATATGGTTTCCTCTGGCCTCCTCTGGGAAGGGGGCTGGTATTTTTACATAAAGTCAATCACCCCTGAGTTGAAGTCTCTTCACTCCCCATTTACTCCCACACGCACACACACACACACACACACACATCCCTAGAGTGTGTGAGATGTACAGGGGGGGGACAAATCACCAGCTGCCAGAGGTAAATGAAGATATAACCAGTGGTGGCCACCACGCAGCTCCGGCAGTGCCACCTCATCCTGCCGTTGGCTCTAATGTGGACGGACCTGCAGTGATGGAGAAGGACGTGCACTAACAAACACATCCACTCCAGATAACTGTGACTGACACCAGGCCTGCACAAAGCCGCCCCTGTCTTTCACATACATTACAGTCTCACACACACACACACACACACACGCACACACACACACACACACACATACACACACAGTCGTATTCCAGCAGCTGCAGAAACACTTAATGTGCTTGAATACTTAAAACATCTCCCTTTTCAGATCTTTCATCTTTGAATGATGTTTTTTTTTCCGAGGTCACGAGAAGAACATGCTTTGATGCATCCTCACACACATCAAGTCACACATCCATCAGTATTTGTTTGTAGTGTGTAGAAGACGACAAGCAAAGCTCCCATTTGGATGTTGTCATCATCGTTTATCTTTTTATCTAAATGTCTTCTATACTTTAGCTGCTATACTTCTATTTATACCTATACAGTATACAGTATACAGGTTATATGTCACTGAATATGTTTTTAATTCCGATTGTTATGATGTGATATAATTATGATGAGTCTTGAGAGCTCTCGTATTTGATTGAAAAACTTTAAACACTGACAGAAACAATGAGAAGCTGTGCCGGTTGTTAATATTATGATAAGTGGTACCTGATGTATGTTTAAGTCTGGTTTTCACCTTATTTATGTCGTCCACTTTTACATTTCTGCATAGAATCGTTTGAAAAAAGACTTGGAATGACTACGAACATGTCTGAAATGTGTAATACCAATATTTTTTCTTCCTCGAACCCTTCCTACAAAATCAGATTGGTGTTTTTCTTCATCACAACTGCTTATACTTCCATATCATGTGCAATAATTAACAACCAGATGTGGAAAACTCAAGTTCAAACACTCCTGGAAGACCGGGAGCCAAAGCGCTCAGACGTAGTCACATTTTTGACCGTTTTACAGCCAAAATAACAAAATCCATCCAAACGACCATTTCGAGGGTTAAGTAAGACACACAACGGCACAATCGCTGCTCTTTTTAATGTATATTTCACATTTATTATGTGTAAATATCTGACGTTTTTGGGGCCTTACGTGGATATTTTTCTACCTCTCTGCGTGTTGTTTCTGCTTTACGATGCTGAGCTGCTGGAATGTTCCCTCCGGGAGCCTCGCCACAGGATGAACATACAGCACTATCTGATCTGTCCATCCATCTAAACGCAGCAAAACTGTGGCCACAAAACGTTCGACCTCGTGTTAGCGTGAGTGAGGGAGTTCAGACGGGTTATCGAAGTTTAACGCGGATCTGGACGACTTCTCTGTCACGTCAGAGAAAATGTGATTAGGAGGATAATAATCGATTGAAGCATTTAGAGACATCTTTTTTTTAAGAAATTATGTCAAAATTCTCCCATCTATAGCAGAAAGCTGAATTTGGTTGAGGCGTGGACGCATTTAAAGATCTTATCTTAGCCTTTGTGGAACGTCCTTCACAGTTTTCACGTCCTTTTATAAACCGAACAACTAATCGATTAATCGAGAAAGTTTTCATAAGATCTGCTATTTGTTGCAGCCCCACATGAAGGACCTTACCTCACAGGTAAGTTATTGTCGACTGCAGACTCCTTTGAGTAAGACGCTTTTTGCTTAAAATGAAATCGTACTTTTATGATTTATTCCTAGAATGAAGACAAACCAAATCAGCTCGTCTCAAAGTTAAACTCAATCTTCTCTGAAGGAGAAACTGGTGCACACAGTTTCACAAGGTGCAAACAGTTCTAAAACCAGCAAAAAACGACGCTTGAACATATTGGTCAAAACCTTCGTCCATTCATCCCTTTGCTCCTCACATCCAATCGATCAATAAAGAAAGCGATCGACGAAGCCAATAGTCTGTCATCAGGGGTTGACAGGCGTCCTCAGACAGTTTCCAGTCAACCCGTCTGCTGGATAATGAGACGTTTCACTGCGTAAGTCAGAACGATGTGACAGGCAGACACGCGTCCACACATACGACACCTCCTCTTGTTTACCACCCCCCCTCCCCTCCCCCTCCCTCCCCCCGCCTCCCCCCTTTTTGTCCCCCCGTCCTGCCTCTGTCGGGGGTCCATCACCACCGTCGCCTCCATCTGCAGAGAGCAGTGATCATGGTTAATGACAGGCGGGCTTTAATTAGCCCACAGTAAACAATTAACACAACAGCGCTGAGACAGAGAGAGAGAGAGAGAGAGAGGGAGAGAGAGAGAGAGAGAAATAACATTTCAATGCAAATCACATCCTGCGATGATAAAGTGCCGCAACAATATCAATGAATACATTTGCCTGTAATTAGGAATGCCTTCCAGGTTTATTTCTGCGAAAACGCGCGCATGCAGATGATTCGCTGCGAGCACGTGCGAAACCGTTGTCTAAATAAATTCCTTTAAAACCGTTTCTCTCCTCTCCTCCACTTTGCCGGGGCCCCCTTTTGTGCGACTGGCTCATTATCACTCATAGAGTTATTATTTCAGTAATGGATGTGTGAAAGGTAAAGCCACAGAAACTACAATCAAATGAGGCTGAATGGGGGTGAATAGGAAACAGGATGCGGCACAAACAGCCCCTCTCTCTCTCTCTCTCTCTCTCTCTCTCTCTTTACTACACACGTTTTTTCTTACGCATCCTGTTTATTATTGTCAACGTTAAAAGAAACGTGGCCCTCGGCCAGGAGTGGCCCCCCCCTCCCCCGACAAACGACACAAGTCGCATTGAACGTGGACGAATCGCAATTACACACCAACAGCACAAAGACTTCCAGGCGAAGGGGAATTAAGTCGTATTAGTCCATCTGTCATTTAACGGGAGGACCCCGGGAGGACGAGCCGCTCCGTATGCACGCCGCTCCCCGGGTCCCTCAGTCACGGATGGAGTCCTGGACTCGGGGCGTAGCGCGATGATGACTGGCGAGCAGAGTTAATGGCAGACAGAATGGCATTGATCCTCCGACACGCCGGCTTCTTTTTCTTAGCGTTAATTGCTGAAGTAGCTAACGGACGGAGCCGGGCCAGAGTCCGTGTAACACGTGAACGATCAAAGTCCGACTGGGGAAAACGAGCAGCTTCAGAGAGGAGCTGTGGACGCTGTAAACAAGGGGGACGCATTTGGACAGAGGAAATTTGGACGTGTATAGGTCTGCATCGTCTGCATACATGCATATATTTAGCGTTTAGTGAGAAACGTTTCACTGAATGAGACGAATAAACATATCAGAGAAGTCCAGCTTGGAAGTTGAAAGTTGTTTTGATCGTTTACTAGATGACTTGACTCTCTCTCTACAACTGTAATTATCAGTATCGTCATTATTATTAAGTCATAATCAAATAACGACAATGAGAGAAATGATCAAGATTTGTTTTATCAAGACAACGAAATAAGACGTCACCACGAGAAAACAAACTTTGTTATATAGAAACAACTAATCGAGAATCGATGCCATGAGAAAACAGACTTTCTCATATAATGAAATGGCAAGTTGTTCATACAAGAAATTAGGCTTTGTTTTGAGATATCTCTCTATTTTGAGATAAGGAATTGTTACCAGGAGAAAACTTTGTTCGAGTCTGATACTACAGGTTTTAACTGCAGGTATATCGTAACATCTCCTCTGCTCTCCGTCCCATACAAACCAGACAATAGTAGAAATGTCATTTCCAGAACCTGCTCTATCTGGGTCAGTCGCTGACAAACACGTCTCTCCCTGTGTTGACCCTGTAATCGTAGCGGGCCTCTCTGCTTTGGGGGTGGCCCGCGATATCGATATTTATAGACGCGAAAAAGCTGCAGCCAGATGTGTAAACGATGAACGCAGACACAAAGGGAGACGACTTTTCCACACACTGAACGCTCGTGTTTATTTTGAAGGAATGTGCATGCCTCCACGCACGCATTACACCATGTGTGACACTTCATCTGAAACCGCAGACTCGTTTTTTTTGTTCTTTGTCGTGACATCACATCTTTCAGCAGTCGGTTTCGCTAACATTTACAGCTGTGTGAATGAATGTCCCTCTCTCTCTCTCTCCCTCTCTGTCTTGATTTCATTCCAGCGGCATGTGCAAATTGTTTCATACGTTCCTAATTTTTCAGATTTGTAGCAGTAAAAATAATCACAAATTCGACCCACTTACGTATCATTATTGTTATTGGAGGGCCGTCACAGATCGCGGCGGCTCTCCGACATGTGGTTGCGTGTAACGTGTAGGACTGGGCCAGCGCCAGATGAAGGATGGAATGAGCCTGGGCTATGTCCAAACAAAATTAAACAGACGAGTGTTGACATAAATTATTTTGGGAATGGGCGTTGGCTCCCCGCATTGACTCGGATCGACTCGGAACGACGATCGGACGTTTCAACTTTTGGGTGCATATGCAAATGTTTAGTCTTTAGGAGCAAGAAAAAAACAAAAAAAAGAAAAGTCACACAAATCCGAGATCTGGCTTTTCCAATACGAGGGTGTGTATCATATTCCATTTTTGAAGCAGACCTGTGTTGTCTCCATCTGGATCCCGGAGCCCAAATGGATTTTTTGCGTCGTGAAAATTACCACTTTGATTTCAGCCCCATATTGACTCCCATCCCTTTAAGGGCTAAAATGGCTCTCTCCCTTTTCTCTCTTTCTCTCTCCATTCCTTTTTTTTTATTCCGTGTTTTTCATGGCATCTCCATTTTGGCCCTGTTCTCCCCCCACCCCACCCCCCCTTTCCTCTCCCTTTCTCCACTTTCTCCATTCTCTGGAGTAATTGCATTGATAGTGAACAGTGCTGCTAATTAATTATGCAACAGCCGAAAATTGAGGTGAGAGCGAGGGATGAGAGGAGGAGAGATGAGGCTTGTGCCAAATGGTCTACTGTAGAGAGAGAGAGCGAGAGAAAGAGAGAGAACGGAGTACTTTGAGAGAGGAAAAAAAGCCAGATGGGAAGCAGAACAAAGGCAAAAAAAGCACAAGAAAATGAGGAAAGGAGGAAGATGAGAGGGCGCGAAGAACGTAACAGCTGAGAGGTTATGTTTGTAACGAGGATCTGTCAAAACGTGAAGATCAACAGCCCGAAAGGCAAATCAGGGCTCTCCTGCAGATGAAGATCAGAAGGACGACGGATGCAAACACTGGTGGGGAGAAGAAGAGGAAGAAGAGGAGAAGTGAAAAGGAAAGAGAATTCTCTGGCGAGGAGGCACAGATGTGTTTCTCATACTTAACATATGTCCCAGTGCTCCCACTGAGAGATGGAGAGAGAGACCCCGGGAGAAAACGTCAGACCCACGAGGGTCAGGTTGGAAAACGCTGGAAAAACGCTGGAAAAAGTGGTTATACTCTGAGAAAAGATTACGAATACATATCCTAGAGTTGCATTTTGCGGTAGCATGTGGTGGTTTAACTATTAAAGCTACTCATTAATTCACTGGGTCCCAGCAGCAGGAAGCCACATTTATATTCATTAACAGTTTCACTTACGACCACTTAGGACTATTTATAATCTAACAACACGAGGATCAACGTGAGAAAAGCTCGGCGTTCCTCCTCACCTGTTGGTTAACATGGTTTACATTAACACGTGTACCATCAGTATTGTCTAAATCCAGTACACAAATGTACTGGTCAGGCCTCCAGTCCATCATAGCACACATCCTACACTCTCTTACTTACAAATAGAGGCAGTTTGGAGTCTCAAATCGACCTAAACATGCATGTTTTTTTGTTTTTTTGTAGAGAAAACCGAGTAAACACTGTGTAGAAGACATACAAACCCCCCCCCAAAAGATCCGGAGCAGTAGAATCCGGTGAATGACATTCACGTCGAATTGTTTTGCGCAGCACATTTGCATCTTACATATTTTTCCCCTCTATTTCCTTCCTCCTTTTTTTCATTCATAGCAGAAGTGCACAAAATAATGCTGCCTCTCGGGGGGGGGGGGCGTCACTGAGAGTGCTCCTCTCCTCTTTTCTGAATAAACTTTCCCCGGCATTAAATTTGCAGGTTTTTGTGCGAGTTGAAAGCAGGATATTATTGTGTTTTTCTTACTGCAAAGTGGGAGCAGAATCGGCTCCTCTGGATCCCATACATTCAAAAGATAAGTGAAGAGCATCCTAATCTGTGTAAGACTTAAGGCTCGCCTCGTATTTAATCACTGCTTTGAAATAACTTCATTATGTAGCTCCTGGTGGCACCTTTGCTCCCCTTTTGTGCTTTTTTTCTGACTTTTTTTTTTCCAAAACGCAACAGTTCCCAAAGCACTTGGATCGAAGAAAGCGCTCATTTAGGCTGACATTGAACTGTGCCAGCTCTCACTTGCCTGGTACTGTCGAGAGAGGCTCGTGCTGGCATCCTTCAGAAGATACTGTAAACGCTTCAGGATGAAACATCACAGAACCTGTGGAGTCAGACGTGGCTCAGACCTGACTTCAGAGGTGTCCAGTCACAGTTTTCCACCCTAGTGCGTCAGTTGCATCAAAATACCATTTGTTATCGCTTATTAGAGAGCATTTCTGGCATTTCTTCTTCTTATTCTTCCTCCTCCGTACCTTTTTTTTGACAGTCAATAGCGACACAAGCACTGAGAGCACCCAGGCAAGTTATATATCAGAACATGTGGCTTGATTGGACTCTTTGTGCTGTTATTTTTCTCTCCTCTTTTGCGACATAAATCTGAAAAACTCAAAAGATTTTTTCCAAGAAACGAATGTGTCGAAGTGGTCAGTAGATGTAACAGTATTACTATAATATGACGTGATAGTAGTATTTCTTTTGCAATCTTTTGCAGTTTCCAACGACTCACTCCTACTAATACTACTAGTGGTTCTCTGTCCAAGGACGATGATTCAGGTTGTCCAGAACCAGTAGAATGATTATTAGACCAGTGAAACCAACAAGGATCTACCCCGCATACAACCAGGTACAACCACATACACGGTGGTCGGTAGTAGTAGTAGAGGTGATTTATCACAGTTTTTCTAGACTTACGTCATGCTACTATTGCTAGCAGTGGTAGTAAAGGTAGTGATAGTAGCAGTAGTGCTGCAGCAGGTTGGAATACAATTACCCACTGGGGAATTCTCTGTCATCAATATTGTAGTAAAATCCCATTTCTCTCCCTTTCCTGTCTGCATTGGCTCACTTTATGGCTCACCTCACCCTCTCTCCACTCACTCTTCCTCTTCCCTTTATACCCCCCCTCTCTTCTACCTCCCCCCTGTTCTCTCTCTCTTTCTCCCCCCACTGTCTTCTCCATCTCTGCCGCCCTCTCCAGCTGAAGTGCTGGCTCGACTAATTAAAAGCCTTAATCAGGATTCATAATTAGGTCTAATCAGCGGCGTGTACATCATTCCCTCGCATTCCTCCTTCGCTGGTGGTGAAGGCCGAGATGCTTATGAAATAATTTTGGCAACTTAATGCGTCCAAATGTGGAGCTGGGAGCAGGGCTTCAGTGAAAGGGAAAGAGAGAGGAGCGTGATTAGGACCAGGCAGCTGATTGCTTCCCTTTCCTCCCTCCCTCCCTCCCTCCCTCCCTCCCTCCCTCTGCTTCTCGACTTCACACATTCAGATTTGTTCTCCCTCTTTCTCTTTCTGTCATGGCAAGTGTGTGTGCGTGTGTGTGTGTGTGTGATGCCCTCATGACAAGACAGTGGGGGTAATAAAGCAGACAGCCTCCCAGATTACAGCTCCCTCCTCTAACTCGGAGCTGCTCCCACCTGCTTCATTACAGCTGAGGCCACGGCGCACTAAACCCTGCAACTGCCTCGCTCGCTCTTTACCGCCGTCTGTCCACCTGAGCTCTCATCTGTTCGGATTAACACCCCGACACAATGCAATACAGGAACCCAAAATAATTATACTGTTCATTATGCAAAAAGGCCTCAGCAGCAGCAGCAGCAGCTACAGCAGCCGCAGCAGCCGCAACACTTCCTCTGGTTTATTAGCATGTCTCCGTTCTGCTCTCATCACTCCTACAAAGTGCAAATATGATACCGGGCGACACAACACGAAGATTGAATCCCTTTGAATCAGACTGTGTCTCCAGTTTGCATGTTTTCTCTCATGCTCAGAATGTTTCCAGTTCTATCGCTTAGTTTGGAATCTGTCAGGTTCCACCAGTGAAGAACTGAGGGTCTCAGTCTGTGAAAAACTGGTCCTAGAGTGGAACCGCTCCTTGGCTGGGCCAGATGTGAGAACTGCTGATGTCAGAGACTGGGGGCGGGGTTAGATAGATAGCTAGATAGAGACCTGGATAGATAGATATGGGAACCTCCCTCTCTCAAGAAGGAAAGTTAAGGCAAGGACGAGACAAAGACGTGAATCAACAACTAAAGAAGCGAAAGCTAAAGAATCTTTAACGTAACCCTAAACCTAAGTTTACACTGATACAAATCTTTTGCATGTACTCCAAAAGGTTGAAGAGCAACACCCAGCTCAGTCTGTGTATGTTTTGGCCAGACTTTCCATCCAAAACCTACTCGAGTGCCATGGAGTCAATGACATCAAACTACAGAGCTGTCGTCCGCCATTACCGTTTTCAAGTTGGCACCAAAGTGGCCTGGCTCCAAAATGGTGGAAAAGGGAGTAAGAGTAGGACTGAATGGAGTGTGTGTGTGTGTGTGTGTGTGTTTTTGATAGACTGGAGACCTGTCCATGGCGTCCTCCCTGACCTTGTCCTACAGTTTGTGAGCCAGAGAGAGACAATGTTGGGTACAAGACAAGCAAGATAATGGATTCACAAATCCATTATCACGCAGCTTCTTTTGAATCTCACAGGTGTGTTTCCTTGTAGCTCCGAGTCCTGACGGCGTTTTCAGCCTCCCGCCGTCTGAATAAGAAATCAAAGAGAAAAAAAAAAAAATTAAATAGCCATCACAAAGTGAAACAGTAGGAGTCTTGAGGGGAAGAGAAAAAAAACCTGCCTAGAAAAATACTTCAGCCCAGAGCGTGTCCTGCCCTCTTTGTCTGGGCTGTCAGAACCAGACCATTTGCAGACGCACATACCAGGTGCCCAGGTGTTGCTCTCACGCTGAGGCACACACATGTAATCGCAATTATCATGACAAGCATTTTCCAGCGAGCCGCGCAGGAATTCGTCAGGACGATGACATGCATTGTTCCCGCGCGAGCCTTTTAGGCTGGTAATGGAGCGGTTGCCCCGGCGACGGTAAATCGAGCCCAGGTAGAGAAACAGGACGGGGGGTTGTCGAGGACGGAGACAAAAAAACTAGAATTGGCGTCATTTTCTGTAAAGGTCGCCACGTTATTGGAGGGTGTGGTGCGGACGTGCTGCGGGGGATAATGCACGGCACAAACAGACCGGGGTGCAGTTCTGCATGTTCTATTTCTAGTTAGTTCTTCTTTAAGTCAGATACGGCCTCCTGGGACTGTGTTTTGAAGACAGACCCCTCGCTTAGACTTTGAGAGTAACGTTTGGGTAAGGACTAAAAGAGAATGAGTAAATCAGAGGCAAAACTGGGAACAGTCTTTCAGGATTTGGGAAATTCACCTTCATGACAAAAAAACATGTGAATCAAGTGTCAACAAACCAGTTGGGTACACACCAAACAAAAGATCCAGAATCAGAAACAGAATCTGAGTAACAGCTAAGGGTAAGACAGGCCCGGACTAAAGAAACAAGCCTCAACTCTTATAGTATAGAATACATAGAGTTTGCTACACCTCTTATGCCATAATTTTGGGTTACTTTGTATTTTGTGTCAAAATATTATGTGTGGGGACTTGCTTATCTATGCATCCCTGGGCAAGATACTGAATCCCAAACAGATTTTGTGACCTAGAAATCATTTACAGAAATCGCCCAGTGATACTTAAGTGAGCTGACATGTCGCTAACGTAGCTAGCTAACCAAGGCTACGAGATGTCTCTACTGCAGTGCCATAAACCAAAGATAAGTGAAGGTAAAAGACTGTATGTATCTGTTAGCTTCTGCTAACAGCATAGAAAGCCAGTGAATTGGGTCTATAAGCAACTTTGAGTAGTTATAAAGACTAGCAAAGTACTATATAAGAACCAGCTCATTCCCATTTACCAGAAACTCAATAAACTGGCTGTAAACTGGGCAGTTTTCAGTCAGCTCACATCGGATAAAGTTTTCAACTTTCAGGTTTCAGTGCAATTGCAGAGCTCGAGGGGTTTGATTCTTAGAGATGAAGAGGAATACCAAAATAATGGAGATCCATTAGAGATGGAGATCTAAAGATGGACGAGGACACTCATTTAACCAAAACCTATCACGGTGACACGTCATGCTTCTTCTGGGCTCGACAACTAAGACTGATTTGTTTATCAATCGAACTTAACCCTAGACAAAGGATGGATCTGTGTAAAGGTTTAAAAAGTGATGAATGGATGAATGAAATCCATTCTGTTCTGTGCAAATGAGGCTCAGCCTGTGCAATAATGTTATTTATTTATGTGTGAGAGAGGTTTTATGGTGGCGGTGCAATAATTTTTGGAAGCGGACCAGTGTAAAGTTGTGAAAGGGGAGAGATTTGCTGCGGTTGGAACGGGGAGAGGAGCAGTCAGACGACTGTTTCTATGAACGTAGCGGTGATTAATGGTTTAATTTCCTTATTTTTCAAACAGAACGGAGTCGCAGCTGCCAGAGGCCGGGGAGCCACGAGGAGCATCGCTAATCAGGTGGAGGAGGAGAAGAAAGACGCACATTATGAACATTTTCTGAAATCTGTTTCGAGGAGGAAAACTCTGAATGCTTATTTTTCATTTGTGCACACCCCATGATGTAAATGTAAGTTTAGACCTTGAGAAACCTTTTCACACGTAATAAATGACCTGAAAAACTCAGAGAAGCGCACACCACACACTAAGAAGAGAAACCTAATTTATTCAGTCCAGCGCAATGAAGAATGCTCCAAATTATACATAAGTGAGACCAAACTGAGGTCTAAGCACTCGCAGACACAGATACTTGTGTAAAAAAGATAGTCTGGTCAAAGCAGAGGTACCGATTCAACTGTTTAAATCTAGTAAAATTAACAAAGTACAGGCTCTGAAATGTACTGAAATCTGTGGCTGTTTCTATAGAAAGTAAAACAAAGTGACTCTGATAGCTTTGAACTCTACAGAAGGTTCAATCCTGGTCTTCTCCAGTCTGGACTGAAGACGCTTCTTGGATGAAGGTTTTCAAGAGTCTGGATGGAGTGATGACTCTGAAATCTCCATAGATTCTCCATAGAGATTGGAAGAAGTTTTAAGCTTTTGTGTCTGAGATGCAAAGACCGTTTCAAAGGGTGAATTTGAGAAGAATAATCACGGAAACGATCTTTCTCAGACACCCTGGAGGCCTCGAACACGTAACAAGCTCCAAAAAGTACATATTAATATAAGTTAAAACTACTTTATGGGCCATAAAGTTTGGCTCCACTCCGACTGGATACAACATTAAAAACGCTCACACATTAATGCATCAATAATGTAGGCCTCCGAAAGGGGCCATTCTTCAAAAATAATTCCATTAAGTTTTCGTATAGATCTACATTTTCTTATTGATCAGTTCACGCTTTTCACTTCTATGCAGGAAGTCGAACTTGTGATGAAGTATATTTTGCATTCTGGTATTGCTCCTTTTTTTTTTTTTTTTTTTGACTGAAAAGGTCTGAATATATTTTCCCTTCCGCCAATGGTCTTCACACTGCATTTATTAATGAAATGAAAAACAGAAATGAGCACTGGATGGAGCCCAGCGCAGGGCCACCTCAGGCAACAGAAATGAATTACACCCAGCCGGATAACGCCGGTGACATCTGTTACAGCTCCGCTTGAACAATGTCGTCCAAAAAAAGAAGAAAAAAAACCCATAAAATATACGTTTTTCTTTCCAAAACGACTGCAGTTATGCTCGGATCAAGAAACTGCCGGTCTTTATCCCGAGCACGCACACACACACACACACACACACACACACACACATGCACAGAGGCGGCCTTCGAATGAACTGAGATGTCAGGAGTGTTTGTAGTATCGTCGGGGCCTGTGAAGCCTGGCATTCCACGCAAGCTGTCGTGGACGGTGTCAGAAAATTAATTCAAACACTGAATAATTGATGCCAAAATGCTCCGTGTGGCACCCATAATCCCGCTCTGTCCCCACGACGACCAAAGAAACGAAGGGAACATAAAAGTCCGGAAGTCTTTTTTAAAGGGAAGCTTTCCCTCTGTCAACCCTGACCACTCTGTTGTTAAAACTAAGGGGGAAAAGAGAAACAAAAAACGAAAAAAACAAAAGATTTGCGTTTAGAATTCTGTATGTGGGTCTTTTATCAGCGATTCAGAGAGAGAGAGAGAGAGAGAGAGAGAGAGAGAGAGAGAGAGAGAGAGGGGCACGGGCTGAGTCCACAGATCACAACGCGACGCGTTTCGACGGTTCTGAAAAATTCAGACGTGCTCTTAATAAATGCATGAGGGCCTGCACCTGTGGCCACTCTGGAAATACAGCAAAGCAATATTTACAAGCCTCTCGGTGGCGCAGCCTCCGACTGGGGCTGCTGTAATTTTGATGAACGGGAGTTCGTGGTCACGTATGCACGTCCGCACACACACACACACGCACACGCACACACAGACAGACGTCGACTAAATGCCATTTGGTGTCACGTTTTTGCGAGAAAAAAGGTGCGTTTGTAGTTCTTCAGAGGGAGGAAAAGGGAGGCCACACAAAAAAAGGAGTAAAGGTCAGAGGAACTGGCTGAAGAACAAATGCATGGAGAAGAAAAATGTGTGTGCGTGCATGTATGTGTGTGTGTGTGTGTGTGTGTGTGTGTGTGTGTGGCAGCATGTCAATCACTCCACAAAGTTCCTTTGAGTTTGCTTCGGATTTAAGTCGGCGTCACTGGTCGCTGTCGCATGACTCACTGCTAGGTGGTCTGTCTCCCACACACACACACACACACAGACTGAGAGAGAGAGAGAGAGAGAGGGAGAGAGAGAGACACACACACACTTTGCAGCTGTCTGGGCAGTCACTTCTAGGGATATTAGAGGCCCTGTGACACGGTGTGGGCCATTAACAGCAGAATAATATCACAAGTTGACCCCTGACATTCACAGCAGCTTATATCGGCGGGCTGATAGACGCCGGCTCTGCATACACAGCCCTGTAACTGGAAATGAACCGACATGGAGGGAGAAGAGGGCAAAATCCCATCTTAAGCCCCGCTGGAGCGAATAGCAGAGCGGCTTAGGGGAGAGGGATGGAGGAGGAGGAGGAGGGAGGAAGGAGGGTGAGAGAGACAGAGGAGCCTTGATACGAACCGGAGAGAAAAAGAGGGGAGAGAGATGATGGGATAATGAGAATGGAGAGAGCGGATTTTTCCTTTTTTTTGCCCCCCACTTTTTACAAGGTCGTTGCAGTCGCTCCCTCCACAAACGCAGCGTGATGCTACTGCACGGTAGCACCTGTTGATTCGGCTGTCGGGGTGTATATTAAGATTAAGATATATTAAGATAAGATAAGTTAAGATTAGATAAGTTAAGATAAGATAAGATAGGATAAGATCTTAAATTGTTCTGTGCAGCAGCAATAAATCCCACTAAAGAAAATAAGGAAAATAATAGAATAAATAATAGTAACAATAGAATAATAGTAAATAACTATATTAAGTAAGAAGTAAGCATACTTACTTCAAGTCAGTCATCAAGTAAGTAATTAACTCTTTATTAATAGCTCATAAGAAATAACAATAAGTGAATAAGAAGAAGAAGAATCACAGTAGTTACATTGTCATTATTATTAATATCATTATCTCTATTAGTAGCATCATATTATCAACATCATCATTACCTATTATTTGCTACATATTACACTTCGTATGATTATCATTCACTTATTGTATCAATTTGCTAACTTTATTTCAGGATGTAACTTCCCACAAACTTATACTAATACTTATCAAACCTGTTTATCATTTTTGCAAATATTATTATGTTATGGCATCATTTTGTTTTACTTTATTTTATCATTATATTGTAATACTAAGAGAAAAAACAGCAATAGTAGTGGTAAAGTTGAGACAGGGAACCGATAAAGAAGTGAATAGCGAAGACGTTAGTCACCTCTCACTCGTTCTTTTGCTCTTTTCATGTGTTTGCTCTTCTGTCCGCGCCCACCGCTCACCTCGTCTTTCATTCCCGCTGCGTTGCTCATCTTTTGTCTCCTCACAAGAAGAACTCTCTCATTTCAGAGCTGTCCTCCCGTCTCCGTCCGGCTCGGCCTCCACCTTTTCACAGTGATTAACAAAGTAGTGGAGCCATTTATTCGCATCACTCAGTAACTAAAAAAAAAAAACGAGGGGAGGAGAACAGAGAATGAAAAACTACTTTTACCTTGGTGATGTTGAATAATGACAGTCCATTCTCCGGGCCAGAGGTGTACGGCACGTCCAAAACCATCATCAGGTCCTCTTCATTTATCAATTTTTAATCTTAAAATGAAACTTAAAAAGTGGGCAGAGACAGGATGTCACGCAAACCGTACCGGCTACGCACAATCTCCAAAATAGTTTGAGCGTTCCAGCCTACGTTCAGAAACGAGAGTAGATGAAGAACAGGACTGGGAGTCTGCAGCAGTTTGGCTTCCTCAGGCTCTGGTTCCTCCTCTGGTTCCTCCTCAGTCTCTGGTTCCTCCTCTGGTTCTTCCTCAGCCTCTGGTTCCTCCTCTGGTTCTTCCTCAGCCTCTGGTTCCTCATCTGGTTCTTCCTCAGGCTCTGGTTCCTCCTCTGGTTCTTCCTCAGCCTCTGGTTCCTCTGGTTCCTCATCTGGTTCCTCCTCAGTCCCTGGCTCCTCCTCTGGTTCAGTTACCACTCAGAGAAAGAGAACAAGCTGCTAAAACACAAACTTAAGGATAGATAGATCAATAGATACATAGGTAGATAGCTTCCAACCTGCCAGGTAGATAGAGAGATCAATAAACAATAGCTAGTAGTTGTTACTAAGCTATCTACCTAGTTTACTACCTTGCCTACCTACCATTCTCTAGCTGGCTAGCTAGAGAATGGTAGGTAGGTGGATAGGAAACTAGGAAAACAAAACATTCCGAGACAGCATAAAATCGACATGTGGTTGCCAGATAAGCATGAAACTGTGCCAGATCCATAATATTCAAAATAGTACTAATAACAGCATCTCATGAAACAAATTAACATAAAAAAAACAAGGATAAATACTCTGTTCAGCCATGTTAGGTCCCCTTTTAGGATCTGCAAGTACAAATAGGAAAGAAACCAAAATCACACCATCCATACCCACTCCTGTTCAATGTTATTACTTTTCCCATCAAGGGCAGAAGCACTTGGCTAATTTGTTTGTTTTTATTTTAGTTTGAAGTGCCTGAGACTTCAGATACTCTGCATGCTGCATGTCGAGACACGTCGAGGAGGATAAACTCTCGAGGAGGATAGACGCTCCAGATCCCCTTCAGCTTTGCCCCATATTCCGCGTTGACCTTTTACCCCTCTTCCCCCCACCCCACCACACTTCCTTTTCTCACACTCTTCTGGTTTCCTCCCTTCCTCGTCATGCCCTAAAGCTGCGGTGTAACCGGTTTCCCATGAGGCTGAGTGACAGCCTGACCGACAGCCCCTACCTGACTTCATCCCCTCCCTCCTCTCCACCACGTTTGTTTCCCCACCTCACATCCAGATGACTCAGGGCCCACCTGCCCTGCAGCCATCATCTATCAGTCACTCTGAATCTCTCTCTCCCTCCCTCACACACACACACACACACACAATAGGTCTCTGTGTGTGGATACATGCAGTACAGTAACCGCTGTGAAGGACTAAAATGACAGCTTCAGCCCTCGGGGAGAGGCTGAACTTCAGGGTGCAGGTGTGTGTGTGTGTGTGTGTGTGTGTGCGTACATGTTCAAGGGTGTCCATTTACAGTACATGTAAATGTAGTTATCTCTATAAATATGTATGGTAATGTACAGGCAGAGGTCGTGAATAAAACATGGGAACGGAGCAGGTGACGGCGGCCCTGCTTGTACCCTCTATGGATGTTAATCTGTGTGATTGTTGGAACTCCACAATATCCAGTTCTTAAGATGAGATAAGGTAAGATAAGATGGAGTAAGGTAAGATAAGATGGAATAAGGTAAGACGAGATGGGATAAGGTAAGATGAGGTGGGCTAACTACAATAATCGCATAAATGAAAATCACATCCACAGTTTACAGCAGTCAAACACATAATCTTCACAGCCAATAATAATAATAATGATGATGATGGTGCAGTAAATATGTATAATAGGTAATAAGTAAGCACTGTGAAAGAAAGAAATAACAATATCAAGATTGTTTTTATATTATTATAGCTATATCTAGTATCCAGTATGAGTCTATCTATCTATCTATCTATCTATCTATCTATCTATCTATCTATCTATCTATCTATCTATCTATCTATCTATCTATCTATCTATCTATCTATCTATCTATCTATCTAGTATCCAGTATGAGTGCTGTTGTTATAAACAGTAGTTATAATGATAATGCAGGGTTTAATAAAGCCACAGTGGAGAGAGTGGAGAAAGTTAATTACAATAATTGAGTTTCTGGACGTATGAATATATGAATATTCAGCCGGCGTGAGGAGCATCTGTAAAACTTCTGCAATAAAAAACCATAACCATAAAAAAAAGTTTTCGCCCGTAAAGTTTGATTATAATTAAAGGGCAGCAGAAAGTTGCTCTTCGTCATAATGAAAGTTTTCATACGCGACTCCAAATTCTGGGCACGTCACTCACTTTGATCGACTTGTAGCCTTGGCTTGACGTGTGTACGTAAACATCACATCCTGCCTCTAATGACCCAGATAAACTGCTTTTTTCCCCTGTTATGAAAAAGCTGATTAACATATCTGAGATACATCAGTACAAGCTTGAAAAGGGAAGCAAATATGCTAATTTGGGGGTTCTGCAGTCCCACTTTCTTACTTATTGACTTTTACGGTCTAAATGCCAAACGAGTACACGGTGGAGAAATTCATGCTTAATTTATGTAATTACTAGGAAATAATAGTCTATCCATCCTTGTCTTACCTGCTGTTCACATTGTTTTGGGGGTCTGCAAATTAGTCTCTAAGGCTCTCTAAGGCTAAGGTAAGCTCTCGAAGATTTTGAAGATTTTGTGACTTTGTGTCACGTGACCGTTTTGTCATGGCCGCCATCTTGGCCCGTACACAGCAGTACCGGGACACAGACAGTGCAATGTTGTGAATTGAGGACAATTCATCAGCGTCTTTTCTCCGCCTACGAGGAGACCCGTCTCAAAATAACACTCCGGTTCAAGAGAAAGATAGAAAACAAACTTTTACAGCGCATCAGCTGGTCGGAAAAGTCCGCTAGTCAGCTGTTTGACGCTAAAACAGCTGACTGGCGGACTGATCCACAGCGCCGCGGCGCGGATGAATACGGGTGACGTGGTTAGTCCCACATGAAATAACGTCTTTTCCGACTTACTGGTCCTTTATAAAAGTTTGTTTTGTATCGTTCTCTTGACCTGATGTATTATTCTCAGATCTCGTAGACACAAAAAATATGCTAATATCCTCCCCTGCTAGCTAGGCTAACTAAACAAGTAACCTGAAATAAAGTGCTCATCCACAGCCTGGAGTGTCCTGTTGTCGTCCAGTGATCCCTTCCAATGGCAGCTATCCACTTCTGTCTCCTTTCTGTGTTCTTGGGAATGTTATAAAGTGTATCAAAACCTTTACTTGGCTTGCTGTTATCACAGACCACAGCCCAAGCCTTGTTAGCGTTGCGCTACTTCAGGTTTGTATTCATTACAGGCAAAAAACATCACAAAACTCTCTCTGTCTCCGTGTTTTAGCAGCACGTAGGAGTTTTCTTTTACTTTCTCGGTCCGACACGACATCATTTCCCTTGATATCTGTCTCCATGACTTAATGATGTGTTGTTTTTCTATAGGGAGCCAAACTGAAGAGCTGGCCGGACCGAAGCACTTTGGGTATAAGTGTATTAACTGGTGCACGTCTCCAAAGACGGAGCAGATTGAAACCCATTAAGTCTCGTCCCAGAGACTTTGTGTCTCCTCGGATCCGACACAAAAAAAAAGAAGAAAAAACATCAGCGAAAGGAGAATTACACTAGATGCTGAATTTCAAGGACCATTTGTCTGCCATGGACAGCGTGTGTCGCATTAAGGAATCCGTGACCTTTATCAGCCTCCTTCTTACGTGGCCATCAATCCTCCCAAGTTCCACATTTTTCCACATTACGGAGTCAGAAAATCGTCCGGTGCTCGAAGACAGAAATTTAAATAATAATAGAAAAAAATTATTATCATGATCACATTTTTTTTTCCGCTGCTTTGTTTGTTGGCAATTTTGAAGTTGTATTTTTTGAAGAGTGAAAAAGGCAAGAAATCACATTGGTAGAATAATTGCCGAGCGATTTGTCTTGATCAACAACATTTTAATTACGGCTGTTTTATCTCGCCAGGGCAGCGAGGAAGAGGAGCAGGATGAGGAGGAGGGAGGGAGAAATAAAAAAAGAAAATCTTCATTTCGCTTTTATTAAAAAAAAACAAACAACACAGCTCCTGTTACAAAAAACACAGGCGCTCGCTGTCAGAGAGCGACATTTATCACTGTCACGACTAAAAGTTACAAAGTTGAGATAAAAAATATCAGAGGTCGGTCAATAAGATGAGACGAGATACCACAATTCTACTAGTACAATACGTAGATACAGAATAGAATAGAATGTCGATATTCTATCTGGTATAGTAAGTAATGAGGAAGTAAGCCGTGATAATACAGTAAGTCAGAATAATAAGTAATGAGTAGTGTAAAATGAAAATAAGAGAAGTAATAAGTTAATGTTAAAAAAAATTAATAATAAACAAAAGCAATCGTGCAAAAAATTGAGCCAGCGGGGGAAGAAAAGGCAAATAAATAAAAAAAAGAATAAAGAAGGTAGAAATAAAAGAGAGATGGCATCTTAGATGGCCGTATAGTTTCAGAGGGATTCCTAAAAAACTCCCCGGGGACTCGGATGAGACGGTGTAATGAGTTGCCAGGGTTTGATACAGTTTTCGCAATCTCACTAATGCACTGGGGCTGGAGACGTTTTCCCAACTCGCCTCCCTCTCTCTCTCTCTCTCTCTCTCTGTCTCTCTCTGTCTCTCTCTGTCTCTCTCTCTCGGCCTCATCTCCATCTCTGTCTCTGTTCCAGCCTATCAGACATGACAGTACCAGCTGGCTGCTGGCAAACGCACTGCCAGAGGATACAAGTGTGTGTGTGTGTGTGAAAATGTTGGTGTGTGAGGGTGTCAGCATATCTGTCTCCTAAAGGTGTGTGTGTGTGTCCGTGTCTTTCTGACAGCCGTCTGTGTGTAGGTGTGTAGCATGTCTTTTGTGTGTGTGTGTGTGTGTGTGCGTTGCAGGCGTGTGGACTTAACGTCGTCGAGCCTGAGTGATCTGAGTCACAGGTGTGTGGCGGTTGCTCGGGGTGGTGTTAAGAGCAATATTTAATTCCTATAAAGATAGTTGTCAACACTTGCTCCAAGCAGCTGTGTA
The DNA here is from genome assembly GCA_029224185.1 of Karalla daura. Lineage (NCBI taxonomy): Eukaryota > Metazoa > Chordata > Actinopteri > Chaetodontiformes > Leiognathidae > Karalla > Karalla daura. Next base: position 14,227,090 of record CM055210.1, on the reverse strand, counting down.
CTCTTGTGGGTGCTTGGCATTTGCTTTTTCTGCGCTGAGTCACCGAGCGCATTAAAAGCCACTTTATTTGCCTTTTTCTCCGTGTGTGGCTATGTGTGCGTGCCCATTAAAAAAAAAAAACGTATGTGTGTGTGTACCCTCTCTTTTGTACTTCTGTGTAAACTCCTGAAGTTCGGGTAATTTATAGAAACTTCTAATGAAAAAAGAAGGAGGAGGAGGAGGTGAGAAAAAAAGTCTGTTTCTCAGGGAATCTACAGACACTTTCACAGGAGGCAGCAGGAAACATTTACAGCTCACGTTGGAGATGAAGAGCAGATGTGTCTGTGACTGTGGGACTGTTCGACATCGGACCCCCCCCACACACACCTCCGACCCCGGCCGACAATGACCTTCTTCACCCTTTCCTCCACCTTTTCGTCCCTGCATCGATTAAACACACGTACCCCCTCTCTTTCCATCTGTCCTCCTGGTGTGCGTTGCCTCCAAAAAGTTCTGCCCTAGATTCAGAGAGAGAGAGAGAGAGAGAGAGAGAGAGAGAGAGAGAGAGAGAGAGAGAGAGAGAGAGAGAGAGAGAGAGAGAGAGAGAGAGAAACACAGTAGTCAGGGGACACACTCATCTCCCACTCCCCCAAATCACATCATCCAAAAAATAAGTATTTTTAGATCTTCACCAAAGCACATCTAAACATCCCGTTTTAGCTTTTGCAAGGTTGAAAACATTCTGTCTGCTTTTATTTTTGTCTCCATTTTGGTTTTTTTTCTCTCTTTTTTGGTGTTTGTGAGTTGAGAAGCTCCTGACAAAACAAACTAACACGGGTCCCAGTGACCCTTAATTAACCCTGTGAAACAAGATTACAAGATAATTCTAAGCCATCCTATAAAAAACAGATCTGTCAATCGAGACCATATTTACATATGGGTCTCAATAGGTCCTATCGTTGGTCCTTACAATGCTAATAGACAAGAAGGTGTGTTCATAGGTCATACAGTTTCTAGGGGAGCTCATCTCTTTGTTTTATTTGACTGGATTTGTCAAAATTTCTTTATAAATCTGGGTCTTAATTTACAAGTCAAGGTTTGGCACAGGCTCTGCAGGGATACCTGGGTTAAAGTCATACTTCAGAAAAAAAAGGAAAAAAAAGAGAGAAAGTCACAGTTGCAGCTTAGCAGCTTTGGCCAGACATTAAGTAAGAGCTCTAATTTGAAAAGACCCCTGAGGGGTCAGGGCTTGATGTAAACCAACAGGACCCGGCGGGGCCCTTCCCTCTTTACTTCCAGACGGGTTTGATCCGGCAGGTCTCGCTCCACGGTGAAACAGGCCAGAGGCGCCGACAGGCCGGAGCAGAGCTGAGGAGGAGGAGGAGGAGGAGGAGGAGGAGGAGGAGGAGGAGGACGGGGTGGACGGACTGATGAGATCCAAAGCTGTTTGTTCTGAACAAACCGCCTGGAGGACACATGAGATAACGGAGAGATGGGAGGTGTGTTTCCTTCACCGTTTTTACACAAAAATAAAAGCAAAAGTATCTACAAATGCCAGAAAGCACAACTGCTACTTCCCATTGTTTTGTCTATGAACTGTAATTCTACTTAAAGTCAAGACTCTACTTTGAGGAGAATGGACATCCAAACTTGTTTTTTTCCAAGGTTTTATTAGATAGTTTGATTGGATTTGAAAAAAAGTTCTTGTTTGAGTAAATTGGTTATTTGAGCCCCCATGTCACATTTGTCAACTTTTTGGTTTGACATAATCCACATTTCATTGACTTGTACATGAAAATTTGGGAAGTTCGCTCATAGAAATTCAAGGAATGGAATGAAGAAGTGTGAGCATCGTGGGAGGAGGCTAGATATTCACATTCACAGGAAAAAGTTTGAGGTCTGCTTCATCTCCTGTCTCAGAAGTGGAGAGGAAGAAGAGAGGAGGAGGAGGAGAGGAAGGGAAAGAGGAAGAGTTGGGGTACGTATGGAGTGAGAAGAGCTAAGTGGAATATCTAATTTTACAAAAGAGTAACTGGAAAAAGGAGAAGGGGAGAATTACATAAACGCTCCAAGATGTTGGTGGAGGAGATATAGGGTAGGGCACTTGGTTTTATTCGGGGGGGGGGGGGTTATGGTTGCAGCCCGAGGGCCAGTTGGCAGTGACCATAACATGTTTCACCGAGAAGGTGTCGAGGCTCCTTCAGCCACGGGGGCGCTTAATACAGCTTTTACTGCCTGAGACAATGACATCTGGAGCTGGAAAACTGAATCAGGGGTCTGAGGGGAGGGCAGGTGAGGGCGAAACAGGGAGGGGGGTGGTGGGGCGGTGGGGTCAGAGTTCACTCGAAGTACGCTTCCCTTTTTGACTTCTCAGGTTTCTAGCCACTTCCCCGACCCCCCGGGGGACTCGTTTTTACAACCAGCTCAGCTTCTCTGAATCTTCTGCCTGTCGCTGCTCATTACAGACGAGGCTGGCTGTGATGTGGCTCCGCAGGGAGTCGGGTGAGGGGGGGGTGAGGGAGGATGGGGGAGCCGGGTGGGAGGAGAGGGGGGCATCGACTCCTCCGGTGACGGTTGCACACATTACACAGCCTGCCAGTGTCACGAATAAATATAATTTTGTCGTGAGCTTTTACCCTTTTTGTCCTTCAGCATTTCCTTCTTTAGCTTTAGCTTCGTTAGCTTTAGCTTCTTAAGTGTTTCACGGACCCAGAGTAAAGCCTGTATCTTGTCGTCCTTCCATTGTGGTGGAGACATGCAGACCAAGCCCCCATCACTCCTCAGAACCCCTCAGTAACTAAATAACTTAACCCACTAACTTGAGATTTAGCTCCTGGTTCCTGTGGTCAAAACACACATAGTTCCGGGAACTACTTCCCAGAACTAGGAACTAGTTCCTGCGATGCAAATGCGGCTTATGTGTGTACGCTAAGGTACGGGTAAGTGGTCCTGTGATGTGGTTTCAGGTCCTCACACACATACACACACACACACACACATCTTCCCTTTGCTGTGCAAATGTTCTAATTTAATGATTTGTGTCTTATTTCCAGGCCAGTGTGATAACTAAGTGTCTCCGAGGGCGACGTGTGTGTGTTTCCGAGAGAGAGTGAGAGCGGCTGGGCTCCGTGTGTGTGTGTGTGTGTGTGTGTGTGTGTGTGTGTGTTTGCGCTCTCTGCTGTGAATGTGTTCCAGATATTGCTGCTGATGGTTATCTTTGGGAGAGAGCTCTATTGATTCGGCTGTGGTAAATAATTGGTTGGGTCTACAGGCTGTCATGTTCGGCCTGATTGCAGAGCATTGGTGGTCTCGGGCAGTTATCTTCCTCCATATCCTCTCTCTGATCCTTCGCTAGCCCTCCTTAGTCTGCGTCTACGTTTATTGATTAAGGGCCGTATATGACCATTCTCCATCCTTCAATTTGGGAAATAAGCCCCCCCTCCCCCACACCCCACCCCACACCTCCCCAATCCAGCAGTCGTGTGTTACAAGTTATCGGCTCCTCCGTCCACTTGTTCTGCTGTAGGCAGAGGGAACGTAGTACAATTTAGGGAAGAAATGAGGGAAGAATACACAATGAGGACATTTGGAAGGGTCAGTCATATCACAGGCCTGTGCGGCGTGCCCTACTTTCCTCCTGACAGTCGACTATATTCTGCAAAAAAAAGAAAAGAAAAAGAAGTGGAGTGTGTTACGTTGTAGAGGTGCCCTGCTAAAGTGCTAAAATAAAAATCATTTGACAGTCACGTACCTTTAACTCCACGGTCACATGAAGCCTATTTCACTTTTTTGGGGGGAATTAAATGAGACACCTGTTGGATTGGTTTGGGGCAGAGGGACTCAATCTGCAATAAAAATGCAAAAAATATAAAAATAAAAAAGCGGTAATATGACCCCCAGCGGGTCTTTTATTTTGCTCCTCTTTCACCTTATGTGCAGACCTCACATAAACCTGCATAAAAAGTGTGTAAAATGTGAAATGTGTAATAAATAAATTAGGCTTGTGAAATGGCTTTAGATCTAATCTTTAAGAAAGCATAAACGTGTACTGTATTTTAGAGAAGTACCATGAAGATAATGGAATATGAACTACACATTAGAATAATCATGTACAGTATGGCTATATAAAGGATATGTATATATACAGTATATGGTATGTATATACAGTATATGTATGTATATACAGGAATTTGGATATTTGCAACATGATTACACACACATAAAGTATAGATTTAAAAGGATGTGGTTAACATATAGATGGAAGATGATAAGGGAAGGTTTTGTTTATTTGTATAATTACAGACAAATCGGTTAAAGAAATACATGTTTTTCAATATTTTTTTGCTGCATGAAAATGTCAGATATTTCAGTTTGTCAACGACTGGTACAGAACTGCCTTGAGGCGACAAACTTTGAAAAACTAAATGAATTTAGAAATAATGAAAATGTTTGTTGGACAGTGTTGAAACTGTCCAACTTTAAACATCATAAATATGTCACATCATTGATATAATGTCTACCATAGATACATAGATAGATACAAAATACGTAGAACCAGATAGATCTCTCTCACCTGCCTGGGTGTGGAGGTGAAGAGGTGGAGGCCCTGACTTTGCAGCCTGTGTGAGAAGAACATTAGCGACCCCCCTTGAGTGGAGGGGGAACTGCAGCCTGATTGACAGCCAAGAACAAGAGGGCTGATTATCCCTGCAAAACCCACAAAGCTCCCTCTTTTTTTTTTCTTCCTTTTTTTTGGGATGTATGGAGAGACGCCTCATTTACTGCCACTGGTGGGTTTTTGTTCGTTTTAAAGCCTTCACCAGGCCTGACATTACAACACATGCCTCCTCGCCAGAGTCCCGGGGAGCAGCTATAATATAACTCCGCTCAGGCTTTGTGATACTTAATTATGGTTTTCATGGTTTTGTACAGCATAAATGTATGTTTCCTGTTTAAAATGTACACTGACTCCCCACTTCTCTGTGCAGTATTTGACTCATCTGTACGCCGCAGTCTCCCATGTGCTGTAAATATTCATAATAACTTTGTCTGTATTACTTTGGCATTTGTTTGTACGCATTTTATAACCATAAAGCTGCAAATCAAAGGAGCATAGACTAGAAAAGACAGCTCTAAATGAAGAGAAAATGCTACAGGTGCAATAAAGCTTTGACACAATGTCATCCTAATACATGATACTTTTAGTAGTGTACATTAAGTACTGTAAGTATACAGAACAATACCCATACTACAAATCAGCATACCCAAATTAACTTGACATTAACCCAACATTTAGAGAATTCAATTTTAAAGAATTGGTAAATTGACACTGATTCATTTTGGAAAAAAACTGGAAAATAAAACACTTTTTAACCCCAACAGGTGTTACTTTTTCTCAATATATGTATACGCCACATCATTGATATTCTGTACCATAGATAGATAGATAGATAGATAGATAGATAGATAGATAGATAGATAGATAGATAGATAGATAGATAGATAGATAGATAGATAGATAGATAGATAGATAGATAGATAGATAGGAAACAGGGCAGCCTAGGAGAAAGCTGGTAAATTAACACTTATTTGTTGTCATTATTGACTTTATTCGGCATGAAAAATGATTTTAAAAACCCATTAAAACGGTCACAACTGTTGCAAGGAAGAAGATAGCTAGACCTAGAAAATATAAACTTTATTACATGGTTGTGTGCCTGCCCGTCTATGACGCTGTCCCGACATTTAACGACGCGATATTTTCAAGTCGCGATAGATACATTTTTCAGGCGAACGCCCGTGAGGCGCTTTTGCATGGAAGTCGCGAGGGAAGTTTCTGGAGCCGCCGAGGAAACTTCCCGAGGCAGAGGTGGAGAAACCAGGGGGTAAACTTCCTCCGAGGAGCTGCCACGTCGGAAAAAAGGAGAAAGCCCTCTCTGGTTCCTGCCCCACTTCTCCTTCCTCCTCAGCTCGGGACCCGACGGAGACAATCCGAGGCCAAAACCGAGGCGGAACCGACCCGGACCGACGGTAACAGAAACAAAAACCCGTGCTTTTCCACCCAAAGTTTTCCCATGTCGGAGGGATGTTTTTTTTCTCTGCAGAAAAGAAGGAAGAGGAGGAGGAGGAGGAGTTTGTAGAGTCTACTCCGCTGCTTCACATGCGCCGATTCAGTCCCACTTTCTCCTCTTGAAACTTCATCAAAGTTAATTGTTGCGGAGATAATAACTATGTTGTCAAGTGGGAGGAATGTACAGAGCTGTACAGAGATGTGCTGAGGCTCTGATCTGACTGTGGGAAACAGGAGCTGTATGTGTGTGTGTGTGTGTGCTGCAGAGAGGATAACAGAGAGAGAGAGAGAGAGAGAGAGAGAGGGTGAGAGACCCCCAGGCTGTGTTTATATTGCTCCATCTCCAATCTGAGCAATGCAATAACAGCTGGAACAGCGCAACAACTGCTTAAAACCTGTCAAAATGTGTGTATGGAGGAGTTCTTGTGTTCCTGTAAATGAGAGGGGAGTGTGTTCCAGGGGCGTCTTCGGGGGTCTTTATGAAGTATTTCTTCAGGAGTTGATAAATCAATGTTGGGGAAACAATTAAGTCCCCTTTAAAATGTATTTAGAAGTCTAAATTGCGATTTTATGAGGTATTGCGTTTTGTTGGTATTCTGGCTCTTTCCAAATAGTTTTGACCGAGAGTCTCAGTGTTGTAACCACCAAAGGTTTTGTTTAATAAACTTAACCTTTGGTTTAACGTATTCTTTCGAGCTTTGTTCCCTCCCAGCTGATCTGAGGTCAGTTGTATGGCTGAGCTCTATTTTTACAAACTACAACCGTTCAGTGAGTTGAAGATGTGTTGCTGGCGACAGCTTGAAATCTTTTTGGAAGAAGTTTTGAAAAGTTATTAAAAATCAACTAGAAGATTCCTTGTTGTTATAACACTTCATATCTCCTTAATAACCCTAAGTAGTATTGCCTGGTGTGTATTTTGGTTTTCGTCTTGTCTAAACATGGTGTCATGTAAGATTACATGGCCTTTCAACTGAAAATCTCTCTCTCTGACTCTTTTTGAAAGTCTTTAAGAAGTCTTAACCCTGTAACCCAAACACAAGTGCAAACGTTTTATTTTATCTTCCAGACTCCCTGTCTGTCTGATCTGCCATGCTGCTGTCTGGACTTCCTGTATGCCTCCTGGTCTCGTCACTGGTTCTGCTGGTGCAGGGTGATGGGTCCCCTAAGAAGAAGAAGGAGAACCCTGCAGCTACTCCTCCTTCTCCTGGAGGTGACCCCAGCTGGACTCTGGGCCTCCGCCTCTACCAGACCCTCCGCTCTGACCCCAGCACAGTGAACACCTTGTTCTCCCCGCTGCTGGTGGCCTCCTCGCTTCGAGCCCTGGGTGGAGGATCTGCAGGAAGCACTGCCAAGCAGCTCCAAGATCTGCTGGAAACGCCCTCCTCTTCCTCCTCCTCCTCCTCTCCCTCCTCCGGTTCACTTCTATCCACGGCCTTGCAGAGCTTCATCCGAGCCAACGGCTCCAGCTACCATCTCCTCACCTCCTCGGCCTTGTTCTCCAAGGAAACTCCCACGGTCCGTCCATCTTTTCTGAAGGACTGTGAGGCCTCGTTTGGGGTCAAGCACCAGGTCCTGAAGAAGGAGGTGGGAGAAGGAGGAGACCTGAAGGAGGTCAGTAGCTGGGCTAAAGCTGGGCTAGGAGGACGAGAGGTGGCTCCGATGGAGGCTGAGGTCCAAGCCGAGGCTGGAGCCCTGTTCCTGGCCAACGCCGTGCACGTCACAGGTGAGCTGGTCGCCTGGAGCTCGTCTCCACGCTCTCATCGCCATGGTAACCTCAGCATCCTCGTATCGTACTCCCATAACAGGGCCGTAGCAAGTGATCAGAGCTTATTCGACCGAAAAAAAGAATCAACGTCCAACTTTCAGATCAATCTGAACACGAAAAACAGTGTTTTAAAGCATTAGTTTTATATTTACAACATTGTCTATAGTAGAGAGAGAAGCAGCATTTAGGTTCTTCTGCATGTCCTTGTATATACAGGAAATTCCCACTGAATCTTAAATCAGAATTCCCTGGATTCACCTTTTTACAATGAGCGTGGCTATTTCCATGTAGTTCACATGCTCTCAGGGTTCTCAGATTTCTAAAAACATGCATGATCAGGCTGATTGGAAACTCCAAGTTGCTCCCCTGGGAGTGAATATAAGAGGGTCAGACTCCATCTGACTCCCATGACACCAATTACATACAAAGCAGGTTACGAAAACGAATGAATGAGTGAACAGCATGCAAACATGTCATGATTTATTCGTGTGTCCAGAATGGTCCAATCTTGGCTGGGACACTAAATGTGCTCAACAAATAAATAAATAATAAATAAATAAAGAGATAAAAGCCTGTGCAAACAGCTGAATATTTGATGAAGTGGTGGACCGTCCAGCGCCATAAACGCTTGGCCGCGGACATGAAACATGGACGCTAGACGGGATTATAAACTGAATTTATACCGAGAACCCCACGGAGTCTGTCAGTGGAGCGGCCTGTTAAACAAATAGGAGACGGTAACCGGACCGCACGCCCCCAGCAGACTGCGACGGGGGAGCACGCGTGAGGTAGAGTAAGTAGAAGTGTAATTACGGAGAAAATCCGTAGAAGGAGAAGAAGTTGTTTTTCTGCATCGGATGAGTCGCGTCTCAGAATATTAATATAGCGTGCAGACGAAGTGTTTTCAGTGTTCAGACTCCGAGAGCCCACACACTGCAGAGCGTGTGCCAGCATGGCCACCCATGTGCACTGTGTGTGTGTGTGTGTGTGTGTGTGTGTGTGTGGTGGACTCCAGCTGGTGGACACAGCAGATAAAGGATGATTCTGGGGTCCATCACTGAGAGCTTATTCATCTTCCATTGGGGGGTGATGTGTCATCTTAAATAATTGAGTAACAAGTGTCCAGACTCTCTCTCCCTCTCTCTCTCTCTCTCTCTCTCTCTCCCTCTCTCTCTCCCTCTCTCTCTCCCCCTCGGCGTCGTCTCCTAACATCTGTGCTCGGAGCGCTCCAGCTCGTCAGCTCTGGCCCGCGTCCGCGCTCTGTGACGGGCAAACGTGGCGGATGCAGCAGAAGTCAGCGTGTCCGAGCAACGAAGCCATTCAGTCAGTTTAGACCACGGACTGGACAAAAAAAAAGACAAAAAAAAAAAGAAAATGGACGTAGTTTTAAAAGCCTGAAAAGTGAAGCCATTGAGAATACCACCAATACTTATTCAATACAGTTTTTCACAACTCAATACAGTTTTAATATCTTAAGTTTCTAATGCCAGAGTGTAGGTCTGGTTGTTTTTAAGAACTACTGTCAAATAGCTGAATAATTAGGGGCGTGTCTATTTGATTGACATGTCTGTTCAGGAGTGATTGACAGGTGACCCTCACAGAGGTGAAGCCTCCATTCATTGGGCTCATAGACTGTGTTAGCTTGTTATCGTCTCTGATAGCCAGTATAGATCATATGGTTTAGTGGGTGTACCCAAACCTTAGCCCCACCCCTCACTCCTCTCCAGCCCCGCCCCCTCTCGACCAAACATAGTTTCTTCTGGCTCCAAAGAATCAAGATGGCGGCCTGCGAGCCAAACTCCAGGCTTCAGAGACAGCCCTTCACAAACCAGCGGGTGACGTCTCGGAGGGTTGGGGCTTGGTTCAGACAGAAGCCCCATCTGTGGTGGAAACAGTCGCATCCCAGGGACAGATCTGTGTAATCCTCATCTGAAGCTCCTCGCTCATCCACGCTCCAAACGGAGATTAATTTCCACTCTTAGCCGAACGTTGAAGGGGACCAAGGCTGGAAACACATTTTAGAACACATTTCATAGTGGCAGTCTGGAGATGTGCGGCAGGTCCAAAAACATCATCGCAGTGAGCACAGCTCATTTTCCTGTGGGAAAGCGTGTGGTTGGCAGATAAGCATGAAAAGGTTGCCAGATCTGTGAAGAAACAAACCATAATGAACTCTTAGTTTGGGTTGCAGATTCCTGAAGATGTTTCATCTTTCATCCAAAAGATTTGTTTGGAATTTACTGTTTCTACAGTACGGACAACAGTTTGGATAAGCTAAACTTTGTCATTTAGCAAGGTGGTTGCCAGATAAGCATGAAAAGGTGCCAGAGTCTGTACAGTAGCATTTGAGGCATTTTCCTTGGTGAAACTAGTGTTCCATAGGATAAATACCCAACAGTTTAATTGCTTTAAGTGAAATCCAGGTGTACAACCGCACAAAGCGGAGAAAAAGACGCTTATTTTCCGTTTTTCGGGGGAAACTTTTTAGGAACGTAATCCAGCATCTCTCTCTCTCTTCCTCGGCACGGCAAACATCAGTATGCCTGGTATGTGCTCGGGATCTCATCTTTGTTTGCAGCCTCCACAAAAGATGATGATGTGTTAAATATATCCCTCCGTCTCACTTGTTCTTTTCGAGCCGTCTCTCTCTCTCTCTCTCTCTCTCTCTGTTTTTTCTGCTTTTGTTGGTTGTTTATCGCCGCTCTTATCTCGCCCCGTCTCCTTTTTTCCTCCTCTTCATCCAGCATCGGTCTCCCGTTCACATCCTTATCTGCTTCCATCTGCCTCCGCTTTCCTTTTTTCTCCGTTTCTTTTTCGCAACCTGCAGGTATTCTCTTTATTAGGTGCAAAAAAAAGACAGAAAGAAAGAAAAAGTGGAGGCTGCAGACGTGAAACAGGCCGATAGACGGCCCTTTGAAAGGAACGTTCTCTGACAGACCATACATTGATAAGCAATTTAATTAATTTCTCTTTGTTTGATGTTTTGACTTCATTACAAAATTAGCTTTTTCTTGGAACCGACCCTCGTCGGTCGGCTCATTAATTTTATGGAGGAAATATACAAATTAGATTATGAAACGATTGCGAGCCCGCAAATTAGATTACAGAAAATTGGATTCCTTTAGTTTTGATTTGTAATTTAAAAAGCAGTCGATAGTTTTCGCTTCTTGTTGTGTTGTGTCGTAACTTTTATTGCTGTTTTTTTATTATTATTATTATTATTATTATTATTTATCTTTGAACTGACGTCTGGAGGCATTTCGTAGTCTGACAGGAATTTAGTCTTTTTACCCGTTTCGCTCTGCAGGGATTCTGCTTCTTTGCCCATTCGTGTTTGTTTCACATTTGTTCCCTTTTTAGTTAATTACTGAAAGGAGGAATTAAGAAATGCCCGGTTGGGGTCCCTCCTCCTCTGGAGGGGGGGGGGGGTCGGTGTCGGACATAGTAATGAAAGAAAGGGGAAGGTCGGGGCAATTAGTAGCGGAGCATGTTCGTAGTAGAAGGCAGGAGGAGAAAGCGGAGAAAGAGCAGTGGAAGGAGAGGTTTCTGGGTGGGATGGAGACAAAGAGAGAAAAGAAAGTTCTGAAGAAAGAAAACTGAGAAAAGTGAAAGAGAGGGTGGTCTGCCGAGAGCCAAACGAGATTGACAGACACGGTGGAGGGATGTAAAAAAAAAAAAAAAACAGGGGGGGGGGGCCTACCTCGGGACTTCTAGTCCGCACTAGTTAATTAATTCAGGCTTTGTTCCTGTCTGAGACAAACAAACACTGGAGACACGGGAGCAGGAAAATAAGATCGACGGGGAGGGGGGGAACGAAAGAGAAAAGAAAGAGGGAAAGTTTGACGAAAGATGACGAAGAATTTGATTGAGAACAAGTCGCCCCCCCTCCTCCTCCTCCCCCTCCTCCCCCTCCCCCACCCAACGTATTTAACCTCTAATAATAGCGTCTGAAACACCACGACACGCTCGTAATCACAAGCCGACGAGGGAGGAGAGGGAGCCGGCGGCCCTCATTGATTCGCGTCTGAAGTTTACAGTATGAATCGTTTAGAGTCCGCCAGCGATCGGATTCCTCGGCTCGCCGATCGTCTCATTGTTTCTCCTGCTGATGGATATTAATGGATGCGGGTTTGGAGGCATCTCTCCCCTCAGCTTTGGAAGGAGATGGAAGAACACAAAGCAGCTCTGTAGATAGACAGACACGTACTGTATGACGAGGTAGTGGGGAGGAATGAGCACCAGGCTTGTTCAGTCTCAGGTCAACAGGTCAGGATGCTCTTATGGCACCAGACAAGGAGACGAGGACGGTTCAGCATTCTCCACCTGTTGAATGGACAAACTGTCCCACTGCTTATTTTACTATTGTCAGTTATGTGATGGGACCAGTTGAAGGTATTGGATTGGACTGAGGGACAAAAACGTGGAAATAAAGTAGAGAAAGTTTCACCACCTAGTTCAATACCATCCTCAAACCACTCAGTCATATGTAAATATATCAGATGAGATAGACTTTATTGATCCCACAATGGGGAAATTTCAACAAATAGACACATATGCAGATGAGTTTCCCTACAGCAGCTTTAACTTTTTAACATTCAGCTAGAAAACTGAGTTTATGAGCACTTTCAGAGGAGGTTCTAGACAGTATGTGAATGAGTAAACTTTGTCTTTTCCCATCCGGGGACTCAAACCGAAGTCCTTCTTGCTATGAGGCACCGGTGCTAACCACCCATCCACTGCGTCACCTTTTCAAAGTGCACAGGACTTTAGAAATGTGCAGCACAATGACAGATATGCACAGTATGGACATGATGAGTTGGATAATATAAGATAAGAAATGTACTTTATTTATAACCGGAGGGAAATGATTCAATTACATGAAGACAGATTGAGCTTCTGAAATGTTTTGACAGATACAATTAGTCTGACCTTGATTTCAACCCTCACTCCTGATTCCCACTCTCCAAGTTCTCAGAAAGTCTTTCTATGTGACAACAGTGTCTCCCAGTTCAATTCAGATCAGTCCAGTTCAGTTAAGAGAGTTCACTGGTGGTTTGCAGGGCTGCAACATCAGTAATTTACTGTTTTTATGCACAAAATGTACAAAAAAAGTAAAAATAGAAATGAATATTGATTGAGATTCACCTGAAATTGGTGGGATTGTCAAATATAGTGCTGCAATACGTTTGTAGTCAATTACTCTGACCTTCTCAAACCTCAATTAATCAATTAGTTCATTGGTTTATAGATAGAAAGATAGATAGCTAGATGCTTCACTGCTAGTTATTTGTTGTTTGTAATAGCTACTTGTAAAGTGGAGAGAAAGTTGAGAAAGAGTCAACAACAAACAACCACGATCAGAGCAGCAGAGTGTGTGTGTGTGTGTGTGTGTGTGTGTGTGTGTGTGGGATCCACAGTCCGGATCACTCCTCCACACGGCTGCCACTTCAGCTTCACCTTCAGCTTCCGCTGTTTTGGGACTTTTGGGCTTCGTCTCTTTGATGTTGCAGGAAGCGGAGCGAATGTGTGTGACTCGTGCTGGCACGCCCGCGAGGGGAAGCCGCGCCATCCTCTCTCATTTCTATTCATTTATTTATTTATTTTCACACCTGGCCGAGGTCCAAACAGAGGCCTCCTGGAAGGGTCCGCCCCCGCTCCTGGAACCGAGTCGGTCGTCATCCGCAGTAATGAGACGGTGGAAGGCGGCGCCGATTCTTCACATCGTCTGCAGTTTACGGGTTCCTCGTCGTCTGGATCCATCCGGAGTCTGCGTCGAATAGTGTTGATGTTTTCATGTCAGAGAGGAGGAGAGCTGAACGGAGTTCTACCACAGAGCGGATAATTGTTGGAGGATTTCACCCTCCTCGGGTTTATTTTCCGAGAGTTGCTCTTGAAGTTTTCAACTTGTGTTGAGATAGGATAGAACACCCCAAACCTGCCACAGCTCATATAACTGTATTATATATAACAACTATATAACATATAATGTATACAACTGTCTGGGTTAACTGGGATAGGATAGAAAACCCAAAACCTGCAACAGCTCTGACTATATAACAACTATATAACATATAACTGTGTATAACTGTCTCAAAATTAACATTTTTTGGCCAAAAAGTGAGTGGGAGTGAGAGTAAAGCCTACATGTGGTTGCCAGATAAGCATGAAAGGGTGAGAGATCTATGCAGAAACGGGCGTTAAGGATTGTAAATTGCACCACCTCAGGTCAGTAGATTTTCTGTCATAGAGACTAAAAGTAAGAAGCTGAGCTCGACGAAATTTCTCAAAATACTTCTCCAAATTAGTCTTAATTGGTTAAACCGACTAAATTGATTATTAAAATGGCTCTTAACTTTTTCCAGCCTAATTGTGGATTAATTGATTAGTTGTTGTAACTCTAATAAAGCCACATACGCTCGCTAAAATACTCGCTAAATATAGCGCTAAGCTAGCAAAACGACTGGGCAGACACTTGCTAATAGTTGCAGATTTTATTGCATCATATCACATTGTTTTTCAGTCACGTTGTTATGTATTCTTGGTGCTGGCCAAATAGCCAAAGTGGCTGATGCAGGTGCATCTCTACTTTTTCAGAGTTGTTTTTCAGTTTCTGTCCGTTTTTCCAAATTGAAACGTCTTAAAAACCGTGCACACACAGCGGAGGATCCCGTGCAATTTAACCTGCGCTGCCAAACAGTTTGAGGGGAGAGACAGAGAGAGAGAGAGAGAGAGAGAGATGTCACCTTGGCCTCTATGGAGCCTGCAGTGCTTATTTCTCCCCACTTCTCTCTGACTCTTTGAAGACTAATTGATTATCGACGTATAGAGAATAGAAGCCTCTGCAGAAGCCTTTCTGTCCACGCCAGTAATTTAACGATAAAGCCGACACAATCTGTCTCTAGTGTAAAGAAGAGAACTGGATTCTTTTCTTTTAGCATTGTGTCATAAGTTACGGGTGATTAAATGATAATAAAAGTCACCAGGTCCCAGGCCTCGTTGGAGGGACACAAGGAGTGACAGGGGTGAGTTATAATCCAGTGCGTGCGTAGCTTTAGGAGGACGTTCCGGGCTGTTCCGCCTCGCTCTCAGCTCCGCTCTGAACCGACAGCTGTCAGAGGCGAGGTGAGCGCTGAGTGGGTTGTTGTGGCCTGTAGGACCTGGTAACGGGCCGAGCTGCTCCACCACCTGGAGGAGGAGACGGACCAGAGACATGGAGGATTCATGAGCGCCGTCGCTATGTAGCGCTACGGCTACGCTAGCTACGTATTTATGAACTCACAGTTGTATGAACCTGGCGTCCACCTCTTCACCTCCTTCAATCATTCAGTGTTTTCCTGTATTTAACATGGCCTCCTCCTCCTCCTCCTCCATCCTCCCTCTCATCTCTGTTTGTCTGTTTGTTTCCAGGACTGTGGGAGAGGGAGTTCAGCGTGGAGAGCACGGATCGTCGGACCTTCCTGGGGAAGAAATACACCAAAGTGGCCATGATGCACCGAGCAGGTAGAGAGAGACAGATAGAGAGAGAGAGAGAGAGAGAGAGAGAGAGAGAGAGAGAGAGAGAGAGAGAGAGAGAGAGAGAGAGAGAAAAGCGCAGTCTGTCTTTTCCAGTTTCAGAAATGGCTTGAACATCTGTAAGGTCCAATCTGTTTCCCTCCTCTTTATCGCTGTGTACCTTTATGATTTATTGAACGTGCTTTTCATATTTTATGTATCGACTTAAAACAACAACAAGGACGGGGTTTGGATTCCTGCTTATGGCGGCAGTAAACGGAGGAGGGAGACGCTGTCTTCTACTTTATGTCATAATGCGATTTCCAAATCGTGAAACAATATTATTTCAGTCAATCTGTCGTCGTTCTGTCTGCGTCTGCTCCGGCTTTAAGTTTCCAAACGTTTTTTGGGGTTTTTTTTTTAAAGAGTTTTACAAAGCGTGCATGCGTGTGACCCTCCAGGTTTGTACCGCCACTTGGAGGACGTGCAGAACATGGTGCAGGTTCTGGAGGCTCCTCTCTGGGGGGGCCGGGCCGGCGTGGTGCTCCTGCTGCCCTTCCACGTGGAGAGCCTGGCCCGGCTGGAGAAGCTCCTCACCCCAGAGCTGCTCTCCCATTGGCTGGAGGAGGCCAACGCCACCAGCGTGTCCGTCTCCCTGCCCCGGGCCAACATCAGCAGCTCGCTGAGCCTGAAGGTGGGTGTGGACCAGCTGTGTGTGTTACCTGAAGGTCCTAACAGCATCATCCAGTCTCCAGTTATGGATCAGTGTGTGATTCTGAAATGGGAAGTCCTTGTTCCAAGCCCAACAGGGACAGAATATGAGGTAAAATGTGACTGTGATGGACATTGGAGATCAAAGACGAGGCTGACATTTTATCCCTCGCCTCACGGGCTGCGTAAAACTCTGTGAGAGTAATCACGGTGGCACTTCACTCCTTCACTCATCCCCCCCTTTATATCACGTCTCCGTGGGAGACACGTCCTCCAGGTTTGTTTCTCTCCTCTCTTTTCAAGACGTGCGGGCCCTCTTGCAAAATAGAAGCGATATTTCTCAAATGTCAGTAAAGAACAGCTGCTGCTCGCAGGTGTTTCTGTCAAAGGCTGTTTTGTGAATGACGTACGGTCCAGTCCTGCGACGTGCCATAATTCCTGTTAAATCTCTCACTCGGAGGAAGATGGATGATGGATGGCATCATTGATGAGTCCCAAAGTGTGGCCCAGTACTACTAGACTGTATTCAGCACTCTGGAGTCGTACTGTCTGATCTCAGAGACAAGGTAGCGTGGCCGAGCGGTCTAAGGCGCTGGATTAAGGCTCCAGTCTCTTCGGGGGCGTGGGTTCGAATCCCACCGCTGCCAGAAGCTGTTTTCCCCATAACAGGAACATACAAAGGATTATTCAATGGTTCTATGCAGTGACCTTAGAGCATCTTGAAACTCTGACTCTGTATTCTTTCGATGAAGTATTCGGAGGTGTTTCCACTGAAGGGTGTCTTCTCATGTCTCAAGTCTAGTCCTGTCATGATGCATACCTCTGCTACAATCGCATCTTGTGAGACTCCACTTTGAGGAAGATGGACGTCCCAAGCAGTTTGCATTTCTGTCGTCTTATTAAATCAGATTTATATGCTCCATCTGGCTCCAAAACACGCCTTATAGCTAACGCCATATTTCTGGGGTCACTGAAATATCGCGCCAAATTTCTTGTCTTTAAGAAACTCCCTCCAAAATAAAGTTAAAACTTCATCATATATAATATCAATGTGGGAGGTGTTTGAACTTTCAGGTGTTTCCTGTTTTCTGAGTTTCTCTTCAGCCCATCCTTGGAGTGGGTGAGAGGAAGCCGGCAGAAGCCGAACCTGTCCAGGCCGTGTTTTGATTTGCGGGTGTAATACCGCTCGCTCCTTATTGTACTTGACACGTTGGATTGAGGGTGATGTTCTCCTACAGTACGTTTAATGCACGGCGGCTTTTTAATACCACACAGCGCATAGGCTTTGATAGAGTACACCCGGCACACTGTACTCCATTGTAATTCCTCTTTTTTACGTCCTATCTTTTATTCATCTCCTCCATCCGCACAAATGCATCATTTTTCACCCCACCTGATACCGCTTTCTCACATCTGTTAAGAAGCCCAGTCGCCTCCCTCTCTCGGGGCTCGTCTCGCCTCCTCCTCCTCCTCCTCCTCCTCTTCCTCCTGGTGGATTTTTCAGGTCTCTCCTTGTTGTCTGCCACTGCCTTGGCGGCCACCGTTCTTCCTGGCTCTGCTTATCTTGGTTCTCTTTCTCTCCTCTCCTTCGAGGATAATTCACATGTCATTCCCCGGCCTCCTCACTTGGCTTAGCTCCGCAGCTCTTTCGCCGCTCTCGCCTCGTCTCCCTGTCTACTGCGCTGCTTCCTGTGGCCGTTCTTCACCTGTAACCTCTGTTTCTTGCCTACTTTGCTGCTTTTCTCCTCCTCTGGCTTTTGTTCTTCACGCCCTCAGTGGCTGAGGCCGTGGCCCCTTCCACTTCGCTGGAGGGGGTTCTGAATGTCACTCCTCTCCCTCGACATCAGACCACTGTGCCTCCTCTCCCTCTTCCTCCTCCTCCTCCTCCTCCTCCTCTCTGGGCTTCAGAAGCTCCTTTTGCAGGAGCACAAAGGTCGTGCCATGCTGCAGCTGGCAGCAGGTAGCTGCTCTGAGGCGGCGGCTCAGATGCTAATGCTAATGTGACTGCGCGGGAGGTTGTTGGGGTTCAAACAGGCCGAACTGGAGAGGTTTGATCTGGGGTCTGTGGAGTCAGAGGAGAGCGAGAGTCTGGAGAGAAGCCTGCAAGAAACCAGCAGCTACTGGCTGTCCTAGAAGTCACCAGAGGTCACTGAATGATGCCACAGCCTGATTAGCATAATTTGCAATGCATTTACAAGTGTAATAGAGGAGATAAGAGAGGAATAGCATGATAGGAGAGACTAAAAGTGAGTAAAAAGCAAAACTAATTATGTTTAGAACTTGGGATTTGCTTTCTTGTTTTGTTCTTGTTTTGTTTTTAATGTCACAATTTCACCCCTCGTCCGTTATCCGACCCACACACGCTCTGTTCTTTTTCAGTCTGGACGAAGGTTTTTTTTTGTTCATCCCCTGCTCTGACTGCAGTGGGAGGACTGGGACGCCTGTAGTGTCGAGAAAAGCAATAAAGAGACGAGCTTTCATGTCTCACAAAGTCGTCAATAACTCCAGAAAAAGTTCTGTCGTAGTCGTAGCGGGGTCTGAAAAGTTGCTAAATGCCGCAACAAAGTCACAAAACACAAGTCAATCCTAAAACTGCAATAACTAATCGTTAGAAATAAAACCTTCTGCTTTACTGTCAGGGACGAAAACAACAGCTGTAAAATATTTATCAGATACGTTTTTTTGCTCAACTCAGTTCTGCTCAAAGTGACCAAATATTGACTCTCTTGACTCATATTTCAATATAAAAAATGTCTGAGTCTCCTCAAAAGCACTAAAAAGTATCATTTCTTTTAGGATTTTGTTATTTTAAATGCCAATTTAAAGAAAGGGTGTGGTGGTCTTTTAAAAAACAAAAACTTTCCCTCTCATCACAGCCTTGGATGTGTCACAGATTAGTCACTAAATTGGTCCCGATTCATTATTAGTTTCAGAGCAGTAAATGATTCGTGAATTGAATCGAGGCCAGCTCTGAAATTCTCAATCGTCTCCACGTCTTCCGAGATTATTCTCTCCACATCAGCTGCAGGTTCACGTCTTTCCATTCGGACTCGCCAAACAACGCTCTCGTGAAATCATCTTTGGCCGAGCTCAGACTCTGGCCTCGCCTCGGAGCCGACACAAAGTCGGGTCTTCGCTCTGCGGCGGATGAAAGGCGACGGCTGATTCGACCTTGCGGAGGACGACGCGTGCCTCGCAAACTGCCAGCAAACGATGCCAGCTCCGAAACTAGAAACCAGAGAAGGCTTTGTCGCTTTGTTAATAAGAGACGGAGCGAGGAGAAGATCCCGTGTTGTTGTTGTTGTCGGATTGTCGACTTGCGTGTGAAAACGTAAACGTAGACAGGGATGCTATTCAGGAAGATGCCGGCGCATTATTGTGTCTGTGGATGAGCTGCGATTCAGAGAGAGAAAAGGACCTTTAGATGCGAAATGCATTATTTACACAAATCTGATAAGTGGATTGTTTTGCGGATTGCGTTGGAGTCTCTTTCCTGACGGTAAAGACAACACACACACACACACACACACAGTGGAGGATGTGTGCATGCATGTTAATGAGGAGAAAAAACTTAAAATCCAACTTCCCACCTTCCTCTTTCAGTCTCCATACAGACAAGTATAAATCTATTATACATACATATCAAATTACAGAGACACTCTCGCATCTTCTCCCGGGTTGTAAATTTGCATCACGTCGAATCGTTTGTTTGGGATAAGAGCCGAAGATGAGTGACAGAGGGAAACGTAGAGAGAGAGAGAGAGAGGGTAGTTGAGCCTGACAGGAACAGAGGCCGTGTGGGTAAAACCCATTTCCCGGGGGCAGGGTACACTGACTGGAGCCTAATAGCGTGGCCTCTTTACATGAGCGTTGTAACCTCATCATGGGGCTGATGAAATCCACTCTGCCCCCTCTTCTGGTTTAACAAACATCACGGAAGAGTCGCGCTGCCATGTTCTCCTGCCGGCTCTGACCCGGAGAACAAGCTTTTGACATTAATATTGTCAGGACACTCTGGGGAGGACGCTGTAATCTAGAGCTCCGGCTTGAAACAACTCCTTTTGACACGCCAATGACTTCGCCGAGGAAAAGAGCAAGAGAAAAACATACAGTTTGCACGAATCCCATTTAGCCTCTGCGGAGCGGAGAAGAAGAAGAAGAAAAACATCAGTTTTTCTGTTTTTTTTCAATCTTTAAATAACCCCCAAGTAGCTGTACTTTGCTCTCATTATGTAACCTAATTACGGACAGGCGCTCGGGCTGTTTAGACCTCTGTTCCTGCAACTCGTCACGAGTTGTTGTCTCGTACCGTTTTTGGTTTCCCTGGAGAGAGAGAGAGAGAGAGAGAGAAAAAAGAGTACATTTGAGGATTCATTACGAAAGGACCGAAGTTCCGAACAAACGCTGCAATCTCATTTTATCTGCCTCTGCATCCCCTCCGGCCACTGACAGCCTGCCATGCTTCCTCTGACGATCATTTTTCCCAATTGGGTCGGGCAAATAATTGCTCATCACCACGCGTTAATGCTGTTTACCACTCTGTCTGTCAGCGCCTCAGACGGACATGCACTCCTGAGATTAGAGGTCCCGCATCTGGACAAACAGATCCTAGAAGTGTGTGTGTGTGTGTGTGTCCTCCACTCCTCTGTGAGGCAAATGAGAGAGGAAGAAGAAGAAGTTCCTCTGAATCCGTGCGAACGTGTCGATTCCTCACTCAGAAATTTGAGTCGTTACAGCATCACTGTCTCTGAACACGTATCTAAAATGCTATGAAAATACTAAAACGCTTGAGTATGGTTTATTGTGGCTCATCACAAGTAAAGTCAGTTTATTTATACTGGATGATTGTTTTACAGTCACTCTAGAAAAGGATCAGACAAGACAACGTAATAGAAATGAACACATTTAGAGAGCATCAATAGGTGAAAACATATCAGGACTGTAAAAATACATCTTAAAAAGCTCTGAGCTAAAAGCTAAAAGTGTTGAGCTAAAAGAAAGACTGTCGAGATAGGACTAGATTTGAGACTTTTTTATCTTACAGGTTAGATTATTCCAGAGAAACTGAGGAGTCACCTTTAGTTTTTAGTGTGGGGAACTGAGAGGAGCCAGAGAGTTATGATCTGGTACCAGCTAAACCGCTAAGAGGATTTATAGACAATAATATGAGAATTATAACTTAATTCAGTGGTTCTACTATTAATAACAATCCCTACCACAAGAATCTACACTTCTCATGGTTCCAGCCGCATGACAGACTGAGAGGAACTATAATTCTTGTGGCCTTATTGTCTCCCTTCCCCATGGACTGGCGTTAGCATTAGCGTTAGCGCTAGCCTAGCACCAGTCCAAGTTTCTCTCTCTCTTTCTCTCTCACAGTGTTGGCAACTTAAACAGGGTAAATACTGCTTATCACATACACCAATAAGGCTGTAACAGGTATTACCTGTTATTATACTGTTTCGTTAGATCTGTTTCTCTAGATAAGCTCTGTTAGGTTAACGTTAGCGTAGCGACAGCCACAAGGTGACACTTCTACTACTACTACTTCTACTCCTCTACCTCCAGTGGTGATTTTATTCCTCTGACTGTGAGATATCTCCTGGTTCTGGGGAATTAAAGCACCACTTGACATCTAAAATGTAATACATTTACATTACATAACTCATTAAGGGATGCTTTTATCCGAAGCGACATACGTTGAGGAACATTCAAACCGTAAACGCCGCTCTAACATCCTCCAGACCACCCAGGGATGTGTAAGTACTAGTACGAGTGGAGGGTTTAAGCTCTAATGCATTACTGTAGCCGCGTTACTCGTAGTAATACGCCATCACTCAGCATCTGGCTTTGGCTCTGCTGACCTAAATAGAAGTGACATTCGGCGGTGAAGTGAGCAGGAGAGGTGGAGGAGGAGGTTGTGTGTGTGTGTGTGTGTGTGTGTGTGTGTGTGTGTGGAGGGAGGGGGGGGGGGTCAATGATTGCTTCGGGGACAAGGTGGAAAGTGTCACAGAGCACTATAAATAGCTGTAGAATTCCTGCCTCTTATGTTTTTTTCTCTTCTCCGTCTCCGTTTTCTCCCTCTTCTCCTCCTTCTTCTCCTCTCTCCTCATCTCTCTATTTGTGGCGTTCTCCTCTCGGTTGAAGGGCAGACTCGTGTCGGGGAGTCTGCAGCCCGGAGACGGAGAACCCTCTTAACAAGCCCGGCCCAGGGGTCACCGAGCAAACCACCCTCATCGCTCTCTCCCTCTGTCTCTGATCCACTGCTGACCAGACCTCTCTCTCTCTCTCTCTCTCTCTCTCTCTCTCTCTCTCTCTCTCTCTCTCTCTCACACACACACACACACACACACACTCACTACTTACTAATGGTGGAGCTCGAGCTACAGCTCCGGCTCTATCTCCACTCGGTGACTAAGACGCACGAGTTTGCACCGGAGAGCTCGCTCAATCACGTCTAATGAGGTCAAAAGGCCATCAAATATTTACGCGGGCGCTCTCGGGCGGCGTACAGTGTCGAGGGACAGCTGTTTTAACGCCGCCACCACAGGCGTGTGCCTCGTATGAATTAATCAGATCATGTTTGGTCGGCCATTAGTTGGATATCACTGAAAGCTAAGGCTTCTTTCTCCCTATCCCCATTTGTTGCGAAATTGCCCTGTGAAATGAAAAGCAGGCTCCTCTATGTGTGTGTGTGTGTGTGTGTGTGTGTGGATTTAGAGTGTGTGTGTGTGTGTGTGTGTTGTCCATGCATAAGAGGTAAAAGCCCATGTAAATAAGATACCAATAGCGGTTTTTGTTGATGAGACTCAACAAAGAGCTGCAGAGGCTTTGAAGCCTCCAGAGAGCTGATAGAAAGAAAGAGAAGGGTTTTTCTTTTTCCCTTTCTTTCTTTCTTTCCTTTTTTTTTTTTTTTTTTTGTTCCTGCATCAAATGCGTCCGTGAAATCGAGCTGTGATGATGCCAGAGCCACATATTGCACACTTAAAACCGCCCACGCAGGATGTTAAGGGCAATATTGAATTAAGCAAAGCGTGTCTGTAGTTTTTTTTTTTTCTTTCCAACTTGTTGACGGGTTTGAATGAAGAGTCTGGCAGGTTTTTAGGAGCGGAGAGAATAGGAAAAGGCAGCTGAGTGAATGATGTTAAGTCCTCGTGACTCTCGTCAACATGTGGTATCAATAGCTGCGTTTCTATTAGCGACCTTAGTCATTAGTTCCATCACCAGGTCTTCTTCTTCGCAAATTAAAAGCGATATTTCTAAAACTTTGACTAAAAGCCGCTTGTAGGTGTGTTCTTTTGAGTGCGAGCCATAATCCTCGCAAACGTCCCACAATTCACGTAAAATATGAGATTTTCATCTTTTGGAAGGTGGACAGCTAAGAAAAATATTTTATTAGATAATTTAATTACATTCAGACGGTTCAGTTTTGTCATCATGTCTGAAGGACGACGTATAAATGTCAAAAAACTGCTTCCAACACAGTTTTTTTTAAATAAAAATCTCAGTTTTGATGGTTTCAGTTAAAGATTTTCATTAGATTTAGAAAGAAAATCAGTCTTGCTGCATGTTATTTGAAGCTAACTGGTCATGTGACCCTAAATGTCACATCAGATGGTATATATGGCGAGTGTTTCCATCACACTTTTATATATATGACAAAAAATCTGATCTCTGAAAACTCCACCATCTTATTTAAGGTCTCAACCTCACGTCCGATTATGCATGAATGCGAACAGTGTTTCCATCACATTTTCGCTTTAACGTCTATATTTATCGACATGTCTGAAAAACCACCTCATGAGAGCATTTACATATTTGAGAGTTTTATTTTTACATGTGTAGGTGTTTCCATGACCGGTTTTTATTGCGATATTTAGGTTTTGCGCAATTCTAGGATAAATGGAAACATGCTTGATTTAGCCTAACGTGTGCCTGTCTCTTTAAGAAAATTCCCTCCAAAATAAACAGTTAAAACTTAATCATAACTCTGAATTGATCAAGTATTTTCATTCCCCCCCCAGCTCCAGTACAGGCTTCGAGTGGCTGTTAATCAACTTTATCGCATCCAATTTTAGAGCTTTTTTTTTTCTTTTTTCTCCATTTCTTTGCCTTTTTTTTCTCGTTTTTTTCCCCGCCCCTATAAATTGTGGTAATAATTAGTGCGATGGACCATCTCTGATTGATGTCCGTTTCTGTTTTGGTACAGAAACACAAACACTCGACGACGCCTTGCAGGATTAGAAGGCAGAGAGGAAGAAAAACTTAATTGCACCTTTGGGGGAGATTTGTCTCGGCTCTCGCTGCATTTCCAAAAGCAATAAATGTAATATGCAATTCGCAGACATAAAACATGTCATATAAGAAACGGCTACACGCAGCTGTAGAGGATCTTTTTTGTTTTTTTCTCGTCTTTTTCTGGTGGCGTTTCAGAGGTTACTGTCAGCATCTGTTGTCCTCTCTCCTCAGCTGTTCATTACGCTCCTGTCGGCTCTGAAAATACATCTGTGTGTTGGTGGAGATAATTGTTACGTATGGCATGTGTGTGTGTGTGTGTGTGTGTGTGTGTGTGTGTGTGTGTGTGTAGGCTTGCTTTTTTTGATGATCTTAAAGTCTTTCAGTTCGAGTCTCACAGTTTGCACACACACAGGCGGCCGATATAAAAAGACTATTTAGCAGTCGTTCTCCGTTTGATCTCCCGGCTTCTTCTTCCTCTTCTTCCTCTTCTTCCCCACTCTCATCTTTCTCTCCTCCCCACCGTCATTATTAAGGCGCTCACTTCTGTCTCTTAACATCAGCTGCGGTGACCCGTCACACACACGCACACACACGCACACACACACACACACACACACACACACACACACACACACACACACACACACACACGTTGTGGCTGTAACACGTCTCAGCTGCCACAACCTATCCACTTAAAAAGCCCCACAGGTACAGGCGGCGAGCTACTTAGAGCGAGGGCTCAGCCGAGTGGCGGCTCGCCTCAGGGCTGCTGCCATGCTACCGCAGGCCGACCGCTAGCCTGCAGGAGCTGCAGGCCAAGTCAGCAGCCACACACACACACACACACGCACACACACAGACACACACATACATACAAAAGGAAGCAGCCAGACAAATAGCTCGTCATCAGCAGTCCGCCCGGTGCTGTTCCATCTAAGATTCATGCGGCGCTTCGGAGAGAGAAAGGGCAGCCAAAGAGCACCTCCCAGAGGTTTTTTAATTCTTATTTTTTCTTCTTCTTCTTCTTCTTCTTCTCACAATGTAGTGTAGCACCACACATCTGCAGCCCGGCCTCCGCAGACCTATTGTCACAGTGGGCGTCCACAGGGTCTTAAAACATGTTCAATGTTATTAAATCAGTTAAAGCTAGCATCACCTAGCTAGCATTCAACGAGCTGTGCACGCTAGCGCCTCCCTGTTTCTAACTGGTATTGCGACTACGGTAGCCGCCAGGTATCAAAAAGCCTCCCTCGCTGATCGTTTCTCGTTGGTGCTATTTGTCCCTTGCCAGCAGCTGTAGTTTCAAGATGGCTGACCCTAAACATCGCATGTACAAACAAATCTAAAGTTCTTTGAGAATGAGTGAGATCATATTACACCTATGATAACTTCAAGGGGAACAAGACAGGTATTAAAAAGTGTTTTATGAGGCATTAAATTGTGTTAGAAGTCAGGCTCTCTCCAAATAGTTTGACAGCAAAATCAAAAGTTTATGTTAATAAACTTTGATATTGGAGCTTTGTTGCGTCCCCATCTGAGGTCTGTTGTATGTTCGTGGTCTATAGATTTAATAACGACTGACAGTTGTTTAGGAAGTAAAAGATGTGTTGCAGCTTGATGAGGTCTTGAAGTTTGTTTCTTTTTTTCTAGAAGTTTCTTTAAGAAAAAGAAAAAAAGTATTTAACTAAGTACTTAACAACAGGATTCCTGCAGAAACCGGCCCCGGGCGTTTGGGTCTGTCCTGATGTGCCTCCGCAGTTTCCCTCAATTTTTAACCACTTAAAAAAAAACAAATTAGCTGTAAGAGTGCGTTTGAGCTGCGTTAGAGTAATCGACTCTGAGAGAAGGGCGAGGTCACACGGTGTCTGATGGCGTTATTTATGAGCCTTGTTTCATAGTCGGAGATGGAATTTAAAAAAAAAAAAAACTCCAAAAACATCACGACCTCTTCATTCATATATAAACTTTGAGTTTGGAAATGCAGCCAGAAAACTAATCAGAGCGTCTGAACAGAGACTGAACAACTCTGCATCCAGAGTAGTTGGCGTGTACTTCATTCAGTGTGTGATTAAATGAAGGCTGAACGACTAAAACAGGTCAAGAAGCATCACCACTCATTCATACTATCAATGCACTTTGGATATTGAAATGGCAGCAAAACAAAGGGAAAATCCAAGCAGAGATGTTTGATAGTTTGTGTCCAGTCTCTGAGGATCAAACATGTAAGGCTGGATGTGTGTGTGTACAATTCATTCATAAAATCCATAAACTCCCATAAAGTTATGTAAATGAATGTAATCATCCATGCAGTGTAAAGCTTAAAAGTTGCTGAACTCGTCTCGTTTCCTCTGTTGATCCTTCAGTCAGACTGAAGCCTGTGGTTGCCAGATCAGCATTAAAGGGTGCCAAATCAGTCCCAAAATAGTACCCCACCCTACATTTAGGATGGTTGAATAGCATCTGAGGCATTTATGATGAAACCAGTTCCATAGCTCTATCTATCTATATATATATATATATATAGAGAGAGAGAGAAATACTGTGCTCCACCATTCTGAGGCGGAACCAGTTTCTCGTCCTCTCACAGATTTGTCTCCCGAAACAATTCCAGGAATCCGCCAGCTCGGGCCTGTTTCCATTTCCCGGTTAGATAAGAAGCAGGGAAACCTTGAGACCAGTCGCCGGAGGGGCAGATCGAGAAGTCAAAAGGTCTGCGTACGTATCTACACCGGCGGCCTGTCGGAGGATCGGAGAGAGGGATGGAAAAAGAGAGAGAGAGGCGAGTTCGGGAGGCCGGAGAGACGGAGCGGGATGAAATAGAGGCGCGTGGGGCGGATGAGGGATGGGGACGATGCCAGGCGAGTGGCAGAGCAGCAGAAGAAGACAGTGATGTAGTGGTAGCGGGCGGAGGAAGAGAGGAGGAATAATGGATGAGGACAATAGAAGTGCATTAGAGCAGGAGGAGGTGTGTGTGTGTGTGTCTCCATGTATGTGTGTGTGTGTGTGTGTGCTTTGCATGGAGACGCTACACAGGCAGTGACAGATGCCTACAACTGTATATGAAGCTGCACCTGCAGTATTTCAGGCCCGGGACCTGCGTAATCGGAGGCGATCCGCCGTAACTCTCTGTTGCATCTCGAGGGGGATTTTAAGCAGAAAAGCAGACGTCGGGCATGAGTTATTACAGCTGCCCATTAGCATGAGGTCTTTAAGAGCTGAGCCCCGCTATTACTGTTTCTGGGTTTGGGAAAACGCCTACAAGAACGTCGCCAAGTGGTTGCTGGTTAAAGAAGGAGGGAGAGAGAGAGAGAGAGAGAGAGAGAGAGAGAGAGAGAGAGAGAGAGAATGAGGAGTTTAATCATTTGGAGTTAAGACCATGCTGAAAACAAGAGATTCACCCACTCGTCCTCCCCTGGCAGGTTGGCTACCCCCCCCCCCCCCCACACACACACACACACACATATACAGGTGCACACACACACACACACACATGCTGGGCTCTGGCCCCTGGAGAAGCCTGTCACTGTGAGTGGCCCTCTGCCACGGGAGGATAAACTACCTGTCACGACGACGACTTTCTGTGGAATTCATATCAGAGGCAAAACAAAGGAGGTGGCGAGGTCACGGGGCATCACTCTTAAATTATTCATCCTCTGCTTCCTCCCTCCGTCTCCGCTCTGCCTGTCGCCCACTTTGTTCTGCCAGCGCTCAACAAGGGCAACTGTCAGCCTCCTTCTCCATCTCCCAATTTTTTTTTTTGTTTTGGTATAGAAAGTAAGTAAATAAACATGATGGAGAAACAAAACAAAAAAAAAACCATAACAATAAACTCCCCCTCAGAACGGTTATCGATTGATTGATAGATCCGGGGGTTGTTGGGTTTTGTGTCTGAGGCCGCGTGGATAACGTCTCCCACTTCTGAAGGTCAGCGTCTTGACATTTAGAAGATCTGCTCTCTCACTCCTACTCACTGTGTCCAGAAATCCAGCTGCTTTTGTTTTTTGTTGTTTTTTTCAGAGGAACCTTTCACAAACCGCGTTGCGAGGTCCTCAGATGAGCGAAACAGGACTCGTGAATTTCAATTAAAGCTTTTAATGAGTTGAATATGAATTGAGGTCGGGATTCAGAATTATAATTCACATTTGAGTCAAAGACAGAGGAGTTAGTGGGATGTATCTGATGAAAGTCAAAGATGTTCAGAGCGCTAAAGCTATGGCACCGGAAACCTACGCCTCCATAAGCCTACGACACCAGAAACTGACCATATAAACCTACAATACGACAACCCTACGTTATGATAAACCTACAATCAATAGATTTACAATGCGATAAAGCAAAGATACAATAACCTGTAATATGATAAACCTACAGTACTATAAACCCATAATACAATAAACTAACCGAACAATACATTTATAATATGATCAAACAAAGATAGATATAATCACACACAATATGAGAAAATGTTTAAATTCAGTATGATTTGTGCATTGATCAGTCTTTGTTGAGTTTTCTGCAGGTTTCTCTCCACAGTCGGAGGCTCTGAACTGGATGTGAGGAACAATTAGAGTTCAGGATTTCAGATTTTATCGTTTGTCACATCGTGCAAACGCAGAGAGAGTAAAGGTCAGCGAGATGTAGTCGTGACAGAGCAGAACCGGGGAGGAACGCAGATAAAATACGAGAAAGGAAACAAAGTAGGAAGGAAGCATTCCCTCAATCCTCCATAGGATAAATGGATAGTTAAGAGCTACTTAAGAACGAGTATATTTCATGTTTAGAGACTTTTTCTTTTTTTTTTTTGAAGTTTCCATTTCTGGAAAAGATCTGTATGGATTCTTAGATCCAAACTGCCTTGCGTCGCCTTTTGATTGAGTCCATAGACATCCTGGCTGTAGATCATCTGCTCAAGCCCCCAGAAGAAAAAGGAATCCCATCAATCCCATCTCTCTCTCTCTCTCTCTCTCTCTCTCTCTCTCTCTCTCTCTCTCTCTCTCTCTATCTGTTTTCCGTCTCCAGAACCCGTTGTCTACTCTGGGTCTGACCGACATCTGGGACCGGGAGCGGGCGGATCTCTCCGGAGCGTCAGACCAGAGTAAAGGAGCGCTCCACCTGGCTGCGGCCCTGCACTGGGCCTCCCTGGAGCTGGGGGCCAGAGCCGGGGCCCGAGGCTCCGGGCCGGAGGAGGAGGAGGAGGAGGAGGAGGAGCACGTGGTGAAGCCCAAGCTCTTCTACGCCGACCACCCCTTCGTCTTCCTGGTCCGGGACAACGTGAGCGGAGCGCTGCTGCTGATGGGAGCCGTGGACCACGTGGAGGGCGAAGCTCTCCATGACGAGCTGTAGCGCTCCGGAACATTCATCCGCTCATCACCTCTCGTCTCTACGTCTCTGTCCATCACTCTCAGGGCTGGACGACGGCCTGAATCACACCCAGTGGTGTGAGGGGTCAGAATTCCATGAAATTCCAGTTCAAAGATAGTCACATAAAAAAAGGCAGAGAAGTTTGTTCAGCTCGGAGCTTCTTCAACTTTTGTGATGTGACTGGAGTGGGCGTGGCCAGTGACAAATGTTTTCTGAATGTTGAAAAGTTTTGGAGTTGGTGGTTTACTCTATGCAAACTTTCTCTTGTTCTTGAAAGCAAAAAAAAAAGAAATTGAACAACTTTCTCTGCTCTTGCACAGTACGTACAGGTCTTAAAACTCATTCAGACAGGAACAACATCAGTCTGAAAAAAGTTACAGTTGCTTTATTTCATCTTAAATTCTGTCAAAGAACATTTAACAAGAAAATCTCAGAAAGTCTTCCTCTTTGTTGACTTTGGCTCCGCTGGACTTTTCTACAGTTTCCAGTTCTGAAAAAGATCCAAAGTCATCAGATTTTTTGCTCTTGAGGTCTAATTGAACACAATATGTTTTCTAACTATAGAACTGGGAATAGTTAGATTACTGATGCATTCTTTCATGTCACGTGACTTACTCTAAGTGGAATTTCTCCGGAATTTCATTGAATCTAGATCCTCTTACAGGTCATGAATGGAGCGGAGGCCGATCCTAAACTTTCCTGACTTTTCCCGTTCTGCCTCTCCCTCTTCGTCTCTGTCTCCTCCTCCTCCTCCTCCTCCTCCTCCTCCTCTCCTCCTTCTCTTTACTCCGTCTCCACAGTAGAGACATTGTCATTCACTGTGGCGCGCTATCACATCACACCACAGCTGGCTGTCACACACACTGACACTGCACAGCAGCTCCCAGCACTGACACACACACACATACACACACACACACACACGCAGGCAGTGACACCTACACCACACACACAAATGAAGATTTTGTACGAGATATTACTATAGTTGACGGACGGCGAGACGACATTTTGTCTCTCTCTCTCTCCCACGCGTCTGCTACAGTGCCACATCCACACACACGCACGCACACACACACACACACACACACACACACACACACACACACACACAAACAAGAGTGCACTGACAAACACTAACACGCTGACAGGCAGAAGTGGCTGCACTGACACAACACTTAGGCAGAACTTTATTGAGGAGACACTGACACTGGAATCCAGGGCAACCTAAAATCTGTGTGTGTGTGTGGGGATGTGTGTGTGGGAATGTGTGTGTGTGTGTGACAGATCAAAGGTGCCCAGGAGGATGCTCCCGGACCTGAGGCAGGGTCCCCGGGGCCACATCTGAGGAAGACTGATGGACGGGCCAAGTGCTTATTGATGAGCCAGCTTAATGCTAATGGCCGTAATGAGTCACAAGGCTTGTCAACAACAACGGGAGAGGACGCCCGAACCTTTTAATCTCTTAATACCGGCCCCGATCAATGGGAGCAAGCATGACTGACGTCTCTTGATTTCAAAACGGAACGAGTTCATCTTTTTTTTTTTTTTTTTTTTGGTTGGGGATTATTATGAGCGTTTTGCGTGAGTATCGGTTTGAGTTTGTATATTTGTGAATGAACCGCTGTACTACAGTATGTCTGCTCTAAGGTTTCACATTAAAAGTGTTTTCTTACAATGTCTTAACCTGATGCTGCTACAATCACTGAAACATGAAAGATAAGATGAGATAAGATGAGATAATTACTTTATCTTCTCTTTATTTAAGGGAAATTGTTATGCAGAATAACCTAATATCACACAGGACATGACATAGTCCACACAGGAAATGGCAATATATTATTATTATTATTATTATTATTATTATTATTATTATTATTATTATTATTATTATTATTATTATTATTATTATTATTATTATTATTATTATTATTATTATTATTATTATTATTATCGTTATTATTATTATTATTATTATTATTATTATCGTTATTATTATTATTGTCATTATATCATGGTGATGCTATATTAAATAATATAAATATAATAGTAAATTATTTAAAAAAATAAATAAAAATAGTGATAAAATATTGAATAATATAAAGTACATTAATGGTACGGTAATAAAAAAATGTATTAATGGCATGATGGTGTAGTTCCATAGTTTGTATAAGAAGAGTGGATGTTGTACTACTACTACTACTGCTGTACTACATTACTACAGTACTACTACAGTGGCTCAGGGTTCTTCATTAAATGCTTTTCTTTCCCTCTTTGCCCTCGATGTCGATACGAACGATCCATCATCGAAGCGCGTATTAATAACGCGTACGGACCGCCACAGCTCCATCTTTCCTGACAGCACTGACACAAGCTGAGATAGGAGGAGGCGCCTGGACTTTTTAACATTTTATTAATTATTTATTTCTGTTTAAACTTCTGGGCCTGAGCCTTATTGGCTGACATTGACTCTCAAGGGTGCGCGGAGGCAGATTTAAAGCCCCTGAACAAGCATCAGTCATTGAGTTCTGAAGGTCGACGAGCGTCGTTAAGAAAGTAGCAGCCGATACGTCAAGGCACTCGTGACACCCTTCAAGACAATCAAACAGTGGTTAAATAACACGTTTTATTTTATATATCGACAAGTAACT
Organism: Karalla daura; assembly: GCA_029224185.1. NCBI lineage: Eukaryota > Metazoa > Chordata > Actinopteri > Chaetodontiformes > Leiognathidae > Karalla > Karalla daura. The sequence goes on along the minus strand of CM055210.1, from coordinate 14,194,827 downwards.
GAGAAATAACATGAATGGATGAAAAAAATCAATCTTCAGACACCAGCCTGGTAGATAGATAGATAGATAGATAGACAGATAAATATATGGATAGATAGATTGCTATTTAGCTAGCTAGTAGTTGGCCATCTAGCTGGCTACACACCAAGTTAGATAGATAGATAGATAGATAGATAGATAGATAGATGGATAGATAGATAGATACATAGATAGATAGATAGATAGATAGATAGATAGATAGATAGATAGATAGATAGATAGATAGATAGATAGATAGATAGATATAGATAGATAGATAGATAGATAGATAGATAGATAGATAGATAGATAGATAGATAGATAGATAGATAGATAGATAGATAGATCGATAGATAGATAGATAGATAGATAGATAGATAGATAGATAGATAGATAGATAGATAGATAGATAGTAGTTGGCCATCTAGCTAGCTACATACCAAGATAGATAGAGAGCTAGCTAGTTAGCTAGGTAGAGATAGAGAAGACAATAGAGACACTCCAGCTAATAAGCAAATCTAATACAATCAAGCAGTAGCAAGAAATATACGTATATGTCTAATGTTGGAGCCAAAAACTTCACTATAAACTGCTGCAAACTACATACTGTACTTATGTACAAACTATTTTGAGGTGGTACGAGTCACAGGCGTATTTTATGACAGTCCATCTCCGTCCAGATTGAGTCATTTTTAGCCACGCTTCAACATTTATGTATGACTGAGGACACCGTGATGCTTCTGCAACCCTGCTGGGAATAGACTCGAGGAAGAAGAGGAGCTCTTTTTATTTCCCTCTTCCTCTCCTCCCAGGCAGCAGCTTGTCCAGTCAGCCAGCCATCCATGTGTGTGGCTGCACATGCCTAACGCTCTCCGTTTATGGCGCTTGACTGTAAAACCGGTAGACGTGTGCCACATCTGTCCGGCCTAACTAACGGCGTCTAGACGCACAGCTGGCGCCGTCTGAAGCCGGCCGCTCGGATCTGTTCCGCTAACAGCGTTCTCCGCTTTGTTCCTAATTTAGCCCTCCGCACAGGTCTGCTCAGCAACAGTCTGAAAGCGCCCTATCTCTCTCTCTCTCTCTCTGTGTGTGTGTACTGTGCATTCATGTGTGAATAAAGCTACTACAATGACCTCTCTGCAGTGGCCTCCTGTGCAGCTCAGGCTCAAAGGGCACTGTGCTGCAGGTAGACTCAGAAAACCCGGGAGCTCAATTTAGACGAGCCGATGATGGATCCGAGGCCGTCTGCTGCGAGCACATCAATCCTGCTCATTTCCAACACCGGCTCCCCGCTGACTCCCCTTCACATTTCATTCGGTTCACAACGCTTACAAACACATGCATGTCCACATCCGCTCAGACGGAGGCAGCCGGGCACAATCTGGCTTCCCTCGAAAAAAAAAGGAAGAAGACGAGAAAAAAAACCAACTAAAACGACTTCCCGGCGAGTCGCTGGAGCATCAGTATGCACGGCGCGTCTCAAGTATGAGGGTAGGTCATGTATGCGGAGGAAATAATTCAGTGTTTTAAAGGCCCATTGCGCAGAGTAATGTTAATTTTAAGATGGCTTAAAATTAAACGGCTGTTTGAAATGGCAGGAGATGATGTTCCCAAAAAAAATGGGACGAGAGAGTGAAAATGAGAGTCTGGTTCGCTGATGTGGATTATTTGAAGAGTGTGAGGGGAAATGTTTCCTTGTTATCTCGCAGAGCAACATGAGACCTGTGATTAGGGCTTTTTTCCCCATATTTAAACTGCAACAAAGTCATTCTTTGCACAATAGAAAAATTATTTTCCTCGTGTTTACGCCATTTCAGTCTCAGACTGACGCCACTCGAATTATTCAGTGGATTAGATTAGATTATCCACTGAGCTACCGTGCCGTCCTACGTCAGATTATGTTGGTGTCTGAGGGGAATCATCCCGGTGACCCCGGCGAGCGGCCTTTGTTTCTAATGGCGTCGTTAACGAACCTTCCTGATGGTTTTTCACTGTTTCAGCTGTCAAAGAGTCACATTTTCACACAATGGAAAAAAAAACGAAATTTCATCTTTCTCGTGATTACGCCGTTTCAGAGAGAATTAGACGAAGCAGTAGATAATTACCAAATCAAATACATTTGTGGAAGACTGTAGCTTAAAGAGTATAATTTTCTACTTGCTAATAAATTAAATTTGCCAGGAACGGGAGCGACTCTGACAGTTGTTACGATGGATGCATATTCATCGTACGAGCTGAAATACTGCAGTCATTTTGCTTTTTGGGGCTTTTTGACACAGCTCTCCTTTCTTTTTTCCTCCTGTTTCTTTTTTCTTTCTCTAATCTGTGCCGGCTGTTTGTGTGTTTGTCAGTATTCAGTGCACACTGTGTCCGGGGTGCACACTCTGGAGATAGCAGACAGCGACATTCTGGACCGGTAATTGAAGTGAACTTCATGTTGTGCTCTCTGCGGGCGACTTGACACTATCGCCAACGTCAGAGCTTTCCCTTCGCGAAGGGGAGAAGAAGAAAAAAAGAAGAAGAAGAAGTTGGGAGGGAATTTAATGTTTAATCTGTCTTTAAATAAAACATACTAAAAGAGGGACCGTGAACTTCTCAGCGTTCCTGTTGCCCAGGCATGATGGGTTCAACTCTTGGACAATTCGAGCGGCAGATATATAAAAAAAAAAAGAGGGTGAGAAAGCGAAAGAGCACTCAGAGTGGAGTCATCCCAGTTACAATACAGTACTTACCCTTTAGAGAAAGTCACACAAGTGGCTCTGCTCGAATGGGGGTCAAACGGCTGATAGGGATGCTACTGGGGGACCCTCCATTTTCACTTTGCTCCCGTTAAAAGCTCCCGGTCGAAAATAAGAGGCAGGCATGTGATACGTGGAAAACTGTGATGTTTCCTGCTTGTGTTGGACCGTGGGGACAGCTTGCTGACATTCTGGGAGACGCCACACGGACGTAGACCACATACTGCGACATGGAGGTTACAGCGAGGACGCGATTACTTAAATATGGCCGACAGACAGAAGAAGAAGAAGAAGAAGAAGCTTTAGGAAGAGTCTGTAGTGCTGGTTATGACTCAGGGAAAGCTGAATTAATCCCCCTATTGTTTTCATTTTCGGCAAACAACTCAACTAAACATCTAAAAAAAGCAAATCCATGACAATTTTAATGCCGTATCTTTGTTGTGTGAAGAAACAATCTGCCATTTATCAGAAAATTATGAATTTACCTGGTAAAATGTGACTTAAGTTACTTTGTGTTACTTTACATGACTTTATGTGATAAAAAAAACAACTCAGATACAGAAATCACTTTCTATATCTGTATCCTTTGGACTTAATTTTCCAATTTGTGTCTCATATTCAGAAATTAAGTCCCTTCACGTTTGAAGGATATCGCCTTAAATAAAGACCATGAAAGTGGGCAGAAAACGTCTTTAAAAGGTGATAAATACAGAACTCTGCGAGTGGGCGGTCAAATGAACAACTTCCATTCAACTCAGCCCAGAGTCTGTGGTCCGGTCGATGCAGATCCGTCACAGCGGCCTCTGAAGCACAGGTGTCAATAATAACAGTAATTACGGTGGTGCCCTGCGTGAACCGCGCAAATGACCGGCATGCACGATTACCCCGCAGCCGCTCTGGCACGTCGCTGCAGGAGGAGAAGGAGCACAGGTGTAATTAATAGCATAATGAGCGGATTCCATTTAGCCGCGGCACTTCCAGGGCCTTGGAAAGAGATGCCGAGTGGAACAAAATTAATGATTAAATGCGTTTTAAGCGGGTTTGTATCTGGGTCCTGGCACCGGGACGCTGCAGCCAACTGCTGCCATCATCCATGCACTCACTTCACTGAGCTCCAAGGTGTGGTGCCGTTCAATATCCTTTTTGCACTACAGTCACTTTGCATCACTTCAGGTGCACAGAAACCCCAAAAATGCTTGACTCCAATGACCCATGTGAACTCACACTGTCCAGTTACTTTCCATTATGGGGTGGCACAGCTTAAATATTTGTGATAAAAGCACCAAATTTGGTACACCCATTCCTGAATATATGTTGAATGAATCTGGATATCGGGCCATTGCAAGTTTTTATTCTGATGACTGTGGCGGCCATTTTAAAAATGGCTGCCATTGGTTACTGGCATGGAATGCTTTGCCTCCCCTACCGCTGCTGTTTCTTGTTTTCAGCTCCACAAATATGATTCAGAGACATTTTAAAGTGGGAGAAAGCTTTACTACAATGTAACAGGTCAGATGTAACAGCTATTGGGGTGATTTTATCACAAAATGAACGATTGTTTGATTGTGTCTTCATTGTATAGTGATGTAGTTGGCTTAATGAGAGTGGCGTGATCATGAGAGAATACATCTTGTGGATACTGTTATCCTGAGTCTCCTCTCTGTTGTTCTGTGAGATTATTGTGTATCCCAGAGTAAAAGAATATTTCTATGTCAGTTGGTGTTTCCATTACCATTTGATAACAAGACTTCATCGTCACGTGTGGGAAACTTTCATGTTGCAGCAGCGAATACACAAAACAGGCATGAAAGACTCCGACTGTATAACAGAATAGAAGAACAATCCAATAGAATCTACATTATGTGCAAAAAAATCTGACAAAATATGAAAAACTAAAGAATAGAAGAAGTAGTAATGGATAATTTAGAACCAGTTTTTCATGTAGCTTTTGCACTTTTCCAGCAGCAGCCTCTCAACACCCTCTGGTGAGTCTAGTCTGTTCACTTCACAGTTAATTCACAGCTAATGTGAGCTACTTGGACTTTATTTTGTGGCCATAAAAGCGTCTGTAATCTACAAACCACACACCTACGGATAAAAGCTTTTGACGGCTACATATCACATCATTTCTCTACGCAGCCACTTCTTTGTCTTGTCTTTCAGGGCAGCAGTTAATCTGCTTGAAGCAGGCTGTCTGCTGCAGCCTATATTAATGTTATTGATCACTGTCAACTTTTGCGCTTCCCTCCACCTCGGATCGCACCACACCGGGAGGCGGAGGAGGGGGGTTTCTCGTCTTCCTCTCTCTAGCAAATGTTGCTTTTTTCATTATTCTCCTCTTCTGTTCACCCCCCCACATACGCACACCCTCCCCAATAACCGGTCTCCTTTATTGCACAAAGTCCTTAGAAAAGTGACAACTTGAGAAACTGAATCAAAGTTTCAATAAAGCCCGGACTGCTGTGGGCTTCTGACAAGCGAGGTGGCTAGAGTGGAACAGCACAGAGTGAGACTGAAGGAGGACATCTCGGTTCCAGAAAGATAAATAGTTCATGAAGCTGTTGACTTCACCATTTTATTACTTTTGTCTCCGAATTTTTCCGCTCGCCTGCAGCTCTTTTCTGCCCACAAATTATTCATTGCGCTCTCCCACAGGCCCCAGCTGTCGATCCCGGGACTACTAGTCGGTCGGCTGGGGTGGGGGGTGGGGGGTGGGGGTTTAGGGGTGGGAGGTGTGGGGAGTTGTAAGTTTGTCATGAGCTCAGGTGCGTGGAAACTTGCCACGTTTGGATCTTAATAAAACTGTAAAAGGCGTCTCATTACACCATCCACTCACCCAGGAGTGACAGAGCGGTTAAAACTCCACGAGATCTTCCTCTTTGTGATGTTTCCCACGTTTCACTCCCCTGACCTGTGGTCTCCCTGCTATTTTGTAGCCGCCTCTCGGGGGCGTCGGCGGAGGACAATGAAGCCTGTCTGACAGCCCGAGGTCTCTACGGGAGGTCCAACCTGAGGGTGAGCAACGCTGATGGCAACTCGCTGAGACACACACATAAACTCCACGTGTCAAACGAGACGCACATCTTGTACATCAAAAAGTGATTATTTTCTTTTATTCGCTCTCAGCCACATAAACGGTTTGTTTCAACACTTCCGGATGACGCTGGGACGACGTCCGTGGAGACGCTTTTGATCCATTCACGTCTGATTAGGTGAAAGCCTCTTCACGCACCTCTCTTCTCAACTCGCTGCCGTGAACGTTTTCCTTTTGATGTGAAGTCCAGCGAATCTTTTAAGCGACAAACCACTCTCCATCACTCTCCTCCCTCCCTCCTCCTCCTCCTCTTCCTCCTCTGAAATGCACAATTATGTAATTATGTGATTATCTCCGCGAAGATAGAAATGGTAAGTCTCAGAACAATTACATCAACCCCCGAAGTCCGGACTACTGTCAAAAGCAATGACGCCGCTGCGAAGCCAAATAAAGAGAGAGGGGGGACGGCGAGGTGAAGCTCACGCCTGACAATGCGAACCAGATGTAATTACCAAAATGGATGTGTCCTTCAAAGTGTCACGGCATTTCCAGAGGTCTGCGCGTACGTTCGGGCCGGTGCACCAAGCGGCCTGGGTGGAGGGGAGAGGCGCAGCGCTAACCTGGTAGATCCATCAACTTGTTAATGGAAAGCGTGTCAGCAACAAGGAATTGATGGTCAAGGTTCCCCGGGACCACCGACGGCGACTCTGCGTGGCTAAGACCACGTTATCCACCAGGCAGACGAGCGGCGACGACTGGAATACCACTCAGCTCCTGACTTATGTTCCTCTCGAGTTCGACTCGAGTCCAATCGATGTCTGAACATCTCTGATCCGACGCTCGGGGTAAAAGAAAAGAAAAAGATAGGATTTCCAGGAGTCACCTGCTGTGTGGAGCAGACTGTTTTATAAGCAGGACGTGGAAAAGAAACGGATCCTGTGACCTAACAGATGTTATGTGTGTACTTTGGGGGATTTTTCTTTGGGATAATACTGGAGCTGAACCTGAACATGTGTCCTTATTCCTTGTCATCCATTCACTCTGTTGCCTGCTTTGTTTACAGTAGTGTCCATGACAATATGTCAAAGGCAGAGAGCTCGTCTACAACCTCACATCTGGGGCCCATTTAAACTACATTCACACCGCAGGTCTCAGAGCTCAATCCTGACTTTATTTCAGTTTTTTTTTTTGCTGAGATGGGATTTTCCATGGTTGTTCACATAATAATTCAACAGTACAGATAGATAGATAGATAGATAGATAGATAGATAGATAGATAGATAGATAGATAGATAGATAGATAGATAGATAGATAGATAGATAGATAGATAGATAGATAGATAGATAGATAGATAGATAGATAGATAGATAGATAGATAGATAGATAGATAGATAGATAGATAGATAGATAGATCAGATAATCCCTCAGGACTGAATTCCCATTCTTCAAAGTCACCTAAAATGAAGTTCTCTTCATCACTGACGAACTGGAATACTACTCAACTTCTGACATGTTGTTTTTGAGTCCAATCAATGTTTGAGCCCGAAAAGATGTATGATTTCCAGGCCTCGCCTGCTGGGTCGTCTAGACGGTTTTATGGTCTTATCCAGCAGATGTTTTGTTGTTTTTCTTATTATTATTATTGTGTTTAATTCCACTGCTGAACCCGAACGTGTCTAATCATTCGTCGACAGCTTGGGCGTGTCGCCCGCTGTGAGGCGTCCCCTCTCCTCCACCCTGGAGACCCGGAGGAGAGGGCACAGGCTGCACAAACAGCGAGGAGGACGAGGCCGCTCACACAGCGAGGCTAAACAAACCAGCACAGGGGCAGAACCATCACCACATGCAAACGACACGCCGCCTTTCCTTGAAGATCCTTGCCCCTCTCTCTACGAGGGAGGAAAACTCGAGAAACTTTTCTCACCCCGTCACTGAACCCTGGGACTGACACACAAACTCACATTTCCAGTTTGCATTAGATTTACAAAGCGGGGCCGGATTCCTGACACTCAACCTCGGCCGACACGGATGAAATTCCTGCATCAGAGGTTCATTCAGGTTTTTGGGCTTCGGCGTGGCGGCGGGTTAGCGGCAGGTCAAGGCGGAGGGGAATTGGATGAAGCGTTTATCCGTATCAGCAGGAAAGCAGCTGATTTGATGGTCCAACTCTTTCAGCCCTGTTCAGCTTCTGCTGGATTTTAGATCGAATTCAGCATCAAATAAAGGTGAAATTGAGGTTGAAGATGAGGCTGAAGATAGATCATAAACAGTTAAGCAATACATGCAACAGTTTCCCTATAAGGAGACATAAAGGAGACTTATCTTATCTCATCTGATTTTGTTAAACTTCATAACAGATTTCGAGACAGTTAGTGAGCCACCCAGTTTAGTTTTTCAGTAGAAATTGAAAAAAATTGAGATGAATCCTTTCACATACAGTGATTTATTTCTCTTTTTTTGTAAATTCCTTGCAGTTTTTTTTCCAGTTAAAAAGTGAATTTGGAGGGTAGGCGGAGCGGGTTGAGATGAGCCGCTGAGCTCTTAGTAAACCTGCATAGTCACTGTCCTCTCATCAGCTGGATTAATAGAATTAATTACCGCTCTCTGCCTGGGAACACACTACTGGTATTACCATAATGTGACCCCCAGTGCACTCTCTGCAGTGTTTATGTATGAGCTCTGTGTGTGTGTGTGTGTGTGTTGCACATTCCCCTTGAAAATAACAGCTCACAAGGATCACACACACACACACACACTCCCAGGTTTTGCTGTACCAACCTGTTGGCATCATTTGACAAGACAGCTCTGTGTGTAATCTGCATAGTGATATAATTTGGGGTAATTTTGGAGGGAGCCGAGGGACCACCTGCTTGTACATTTACATTCCGGGTGAGGAACCGAGCCAGATGGGCGGACGTGGGAGGGTGAGGTGGCGCTGGGTGAGGTGGCGCTGGGTGAGGGTGGGGGGGTGGGGTGGGTAGAAACGTGGAGCTGGAGCTAAGGTTCAATCACTGGTTCCAGTTACGTGATGGTTTTTTTGTGGCCGCCATCTTGGACCGCACAGGCAGTACAGTGCATTGGAGACAACCATGGATGTATTATGAGATATGGCTATGGCACTAAACATGGGGGCTCATTCATTCCTATGGACCCTGCTCACCTGGCTCATACGACTCTCCTCATCATCGTGGAGCCCTGAGAGCATGTGCAGTATAGTCACTCCCATCAGGGAACATGGGATCATGAACCAATCCAAGTTGGGGAGAAGGAACTGCTGTGCTGTCACGCTTTGTTGTGAAACTTTTCACTGTTTTTTTTGTCCTTTAACATGTTTTTTTAATACATAAAACATCCATGAATTAAAAATATGCAATACAAAGATCAGTAATGATCTATGTCTGCAGCTGAGAGCATCCTGTCAACATTTTTACAGTCGTTTCTTTTACTATTGCCGTCTATGGGGAAAATGCTTTTTGGGGCCAATGGCATTTCTGTTGCAGTACCAGGGTTGGCCACTGGGTGAAATGGGATGAAGGTCGGAGAAACTCCATGTAGACTTCCAGGCACCACAGCATCAGCAGCTGGAATCCTCCACACACACACACACACACACACACACACACACACACACACACACACACACACACACTCACAGGTAGGAGCCTCGAACCAGCTGTAACCGCAGTGAAAACTCTGCATCGACCGATAACGACCGAACCCCGGCGAGACACGCGTTATGGAGCCCTTAATGAAAGAGTTGTACCCCATTGAGTCCTATAATGAATGTCCTGACATTGAAAATCTCTGGGGTGGGGGATGGGGGGGGGGTGGGGAGGGGGGTTTTGCCTAATTCTTGAGTAGGTTCAAACTGAGAAAGCTGCTCCACGTAGAGACACTGAACCCTTCGGATGGAACAATGTTTATCTGCAGATTTTTTAATTGGCTGCATCTTTTCGTTTTTTTTTACCTCTCTTTTTACGCGTGTATCCACGTCAGAGAGGGAGAGAGGTGTTGGAAACGCTTTTTGTTCCGGCTCTTTATGCGGCCGTGTCCAGCTTGTCTGATACCTGTTTAGCTTTCATCCCGACTAATGGAAATGTCAAAAAACACTGTAGAGAAAGCTTGGGCTGCCCATTCTGCTCAGAAGCCAAGAGATGTGAGGCTGAGATTGCTGCCAGGGCTTGTCAAAGACACACACACACACACACTGACACACACACACACACACACACACACACACACGCACACGCTCCCTACTCACAGCGGCGCAGTGCAATGCAGTATTATAACTGATAAGAGCTTTTGTAGATTTTGGTAATGATGTCCCCGAATACTGAGCGAGCTGCATCTAAAGAGACCCACAGGAATTAATAAAAATGTCTCCATGGCTCCAGCGTTTTCTATTTTTTTTTGTTTTGTTTTGTTTTGTTTTTTTTTATTTTTATGCTTTGGAGAGATCACAAAAGGGAATCACTGAATGCCACGATTTAATTATGTATTTCGGTGTGTGTCTCCGTGCGTATTGTGCCTCTTGGAAATCTTTCATTCCCATTATGATTCCGCTCTTTGTCTTTCCCTTTCTACTTCACGTGCCTCCCTCCCCATTCATTTCCGCTCCATCTCTTTTCTGCCCTTTACGGGTCTTTTTGTCTTTTTTATTTCGCCCCCCACCTCCGTCCTTTTTTCATACCCATGTTCCCCCATTATACCTCTGCCTCCTCTAACACCGGCTCTCTGATTAATCTCTGCTGTGCCTCTCTCTCCTCTCCTGGACAGGTGGCCGAGCAGCTGGCCCCTACTACGTCCACATGTCAGAGAGGAGCTGTTTGATGCCGGTGGTACAGTTTGGACGACCCCCCCCACCTGCACCCCACCCAGAGCGGAGCTGGATGACCTGTTTGCATGTACTTTCCCCCCCTCTTCCCTTCCTCCTCTCCCTCCTCCTCCTCCTCGTCGGTCGCTCTAGGCACCTACTGGGAAAAGAGCATCAAGGACAAATACAGCAGCCGACATGTGCAGCCACCTCATCATCATACATCAGCCTATTAAGTTTAGGAGGGTAGTAATTAACTCGGGTTGAGGAATTAAAGGGGACCTAGAATGACAAAACAGGACAGAAACACATCCCAAACATCACGATAGCCTCATTCTTTCGAGATCTTTTCTTTGAATCTACATCAGCACCAAACTGACAGAATCCAATGGAGAACAAGGTCCAAAACAGTACAGTACAAGCAACTATACTGCAATTGCGAATGAGGTAAAATATGAGAATAACGCCCCCAAGACTCCCATTGGTCACCCACTGGTTTGAGAAGGGCCTGGAGTTTGGCTCACAGGGAGCCGCCATCTTGAATCTTTGGATCCAGATGAAACCGTATTTGGATGAGAGGCTGAAGCCCCATCCTTCTGTGACATCACCTGCTGGTTTGTGCAGGATTGTCAGTGTCAGTCAAATAGACACGCTTCTAATTATCCATTTTTTTAAGCTCTAATTGATCTAATTGATCATTTAAAAATCTGACCACCAGATCACATATGAGATTTTTCAGAGCTATCCCTAGTGGAATTCATTGCAAGTAAAGTCACTTATGTGTTATGTTTTACTTTTCAGACCAGAAGAGTACATCCATTTGTTTTATATATACACTCTATGGTTTTACCTGGACTAAATGGTGCAGGTATGGAGTGCCTCCTCTTCCAGCCTCATATTTTGGAGCCAGAATCAGAGACTGAGGAGGAACCAGGCTTTCACCAGAAACAACTCACAGTTGTGTGCCTTCATTTACTTGTGTACCTGAAACGAGGCGCATACATATAAACTATTTCGAGGTGAGAAGTAAACAGAGGTTGTATTTCACGTTACACTCTATCTCCTCTCCCATCTCTTTTGCTGCCATTTCAATATCTGGACTGTATATACGAACGGGCGTTGCTTCTTGACCTCATCCGACTTCTCTGCTTCCTTTTTATTTATTTTTTCCTAATTTTCCTTCATAACATGATGTCTGTTTATGACTCTGTGTGCAACGCGAGCCGCAGATAGCCATCACCTCTATTAACCTCTGCTCCCGTCCTGCCGGAGTCTGGAGCTGCCTCCTTGTGTTTGCTCTGCTGCCTCTGGCTGCCTCCCAGCGTCAGCTGCAACCAGTTGGCCGCTGGAGCTCCGTCTCCGATCAGGGCCTCTCAATATTGAATTTAAAAAATTCAATGCGGCTCCCTAATTCCTGCCTTCCTGTGCGGCTCAGAATCCATCATTCCACTGTGGTTAAACATCTGACCCAGTCTCCCATTCATCCTCTCAGGAGGTTAAAACTAGCCATGCACGATAACAAACTCCTCATAAACGATGCTGGTAACAATTTTTACCTCTTACTATGCACACCTGGGGTAAAGATGCATTAAAGAATACAGCTCTGCCTCTGACTTATCAAAGATTATGTAACAGATGTCAGTGCTAGTGGTGTAAATTATGACTCAAAACAAGTATTTAGTATTGTTTCATTGCATCAGCTGCATCAGTAAAAAGACCAACTTTAGCTAACGCTAGGGCTAGCTAGCTAGCTAAACTTAGAAGGTAATGTTCTGGCAATGATATACTAGTAATATACAATAGTCTTTGATAGTAACCATACAATGAACTGTAGTAACCATACACCACCAATTTTGTGTATACGAGTGTCTCATTAGCCAGATAGCTATCGCTACAGTGTTAGCCTAGCCTAGCCTTATCTTAATGACATTTAGCTGGGAGTGGGGGCTTCCACAGTGTTTGATCCATTGCAGACAAGGCTCCTCTTATTTTTCTGTTCTTACTGTCTGGATTAGCACATTTTCACAACTTCATTATTTTGCTTATCCGGTTAGAGGTCTACAGCCTGTTAGCAATGGCTGCTAGGATGTATGACTGGACATGCCCGTTTAGGGATGGGGTTTTGCAAACAACATAATATAACAATGACAGTAATAATCATAATAAATCATAAAGTAGTGATAATGATCATAGTTGAGACAGCAAATATGGCAATTATATAAATGAAAGTGATCCACTGGAAAATGCGTTTCTACAGTTTTATAGCCATAGATCTGTGATCTCTTTGAAAAGCGCTGATGGTAAAATGCTGACGGACTAGTCGAACTGAGAGACGCACACAGAGAAGGGTAATCACGCAGTCACCCTACTGGTGAGTTGTGATGGTTCAGTTCTCGTGCTAATCATCTCAATCAGAGCACGCAGAACGCCACCGCTTCTCACACACTTCTCGGGCGCCCACACCGCTCGTAAACAGAAACCGCACACCCCACAATTACGACGAAAAAAGAAAAGAAAACCCCTCCGTCTGTCTACCTGACACGCCGGCATGTTTCCCGGGATAATCAGACAAAGATTGGGATAATCCTGACAGAAATCCCTTTCTTATTCCTTCATTTTGGCAATATCGTTTCAGTCAACACACCACCAAAGGCATTTTGGGAGGATTTAACGTCATGCCTTCCCCGTGCTCTCGGATCGGGCCTGTGGGGCAAACATTTATTTTATTTTTCAGTAACTTTATGCTAAACTTTCCACGTTCAGTAACGGTGACGGCAGGGCATAAATATGCGTGTAAACGGAGACACGCAGGTAACACTATAGCTCCCGGGTATACAAAACTCACTCCCATGTCAGACCTGAGTGCTAGCAATCATGCAAAGCACTTTTCTCCGGAGCTCGGAGCAAAAAAAAAAAAGCCTCCAATCACTTTGTCGTCATTCATTCTCCTCATCCGCAGTGAAAGGTTAAGTGACCGCAGCATATGGACACACACGCAACATGCATGTTAAGAACACGGTATGAGCAAAAAGGGGGGAAAAACACCCCCGCAGGCCAACAAGTTTTCTTCTGTGATTTTAAGGTGTTTGAAAAACCTGTCTGTTTTCCGAGTTGCCTCATTATTTTTTTTTCTGCTTCCCTCTGTTGTTGCTCTGTTTTACAGGCTAATGGAGTGTTGCATGTTTGCTGCCTCCGGGTGTGAAAGTGCGTTCGAGCCGACGTTTTTTTTTTTTTTCTCCTTTTTTTTTTTACACGTTTTCTCCGGATTCTGCGTCCTCACCCACACTCTGCCCTTCAGAGCCTCATTATTCTATATGACTGTGCGAGACTGTGCCTCCGTCCCCGTACCTGCGCCTCATTTGCCAGATTGTCAGAGTCACTCGTATTAAGGATACGACGTCGTTTTCCAAGTCCCAGGTGGTGTGCTACGTTAGCGTACGTGGCGCAGGAGCAGGAGGAAGTTGTTTTTTTTTTTCATTATTCTTGTTCTGGCGAACTTGTAAACACTTTGAATTCCTCCCGCTGAGGGTTGCAGATTGAAATCCATTTGATCTCAGTGCAAAGAGCGAGTTGCATATTTCATTCCGTGTAACTTAACAGCTGTTTTCCACTGCGCTTTGTAGACACAGAAAAAAAAAGAAAACTAAAAGAAGGTGGAAGGCAGAGTGTGTGTGTGTGTGTGTGTGTGGGGGGGGGGGGGGGGTAGCCACTCTCTCGGCACTCTCCGCTCTTTCATGCGGTTCCTATTCTTGCACTTTGTAGGCATAAAAATCTCAGAGAGAGAGAGAGAGGCTCTCTCCCGAGATCATATATATGACTTCAGTGCGTCTCCTGTATTTCGAGACCTTTTTTCTGCGTGATTTGTTATTATCTCACGCCGTATCGTCACAGCCTTGAAGACGCCGCTCGATGCGCTTGATATGTTATTCTCGTACCGCTAACGCACACGGCTCCATACATCCCAGAGGAAGGCCCACAGCGCAGCCCCGAGGAGGCCGGAGAGGACAAGAAGCTGCTGAACAGGCTGGAGAGTATGAGCCTGAGGGGCCTCTGTGTGTTTGTGTGCGTGTGTTTGTGTGTATGTTTATGTGTGTGTGTGTGTCTCCCTTTGTCTCTCCATCCAGCTCTCTCGGGGGACGCTGTCTAAAAGGTCACACACACTTTTATCTTTTGATCTTCGATTCTCTGTTCGGGGAGCCATTGAAGCCGCAGCATCTGCTTCCCGACTCTTTGGACTTTTTTTTTATTTAATGAGGCGCCGGACTCGCCACCCCTCACCTTCACCTGCGCTCGCTCGTCTCTTTGTACCTCCACCACCACCCACCATCCCCCCTTATCTTCCAATTCCTGCATTTTTTTCCTCTTCATTTCTGTTTTTTTGGACATAATTTCAACCTTTTTTTTGTTTCTCCCTTTGTCCAGAAGTCTTTCATCTTCCCTCGCATCCATCACACGAGTCGCTCAATTCCCTGGAATATTATGCGGGGTAGATTTGAGTTTCCTGCTGGGTCAAAGGTCAAGCGGATCATAGATAACCGCCCCCCCTTATATCAGACAGAATTGCCTGAGCATCACAAGCTGCTTTCCATCTTCTCTCTGACTTTGCATCTTCTTCGAGCTATAACCTAATGAAGGCCAGAGACTGAGAGTCCCCCTCAGAATCTGATTCTGGTTCCCACATATGAGGCTGGACGTGTACTTGCTGCATTACTGCATTACCACTTAGCTCGGGGAAGAAGTTGCTAATCTACGTTGTTTAGCATGAAAAGTCACGTAAAGTTATATTGGGTTGGGTAAAGTCAACTTAATGTAAATTTTAGTGTTAACGTTTAGTGATTCGTAAGCTAAGCAAGGGACATAAAGTCATGTGATCATTCATGAGAGTGGCAGCCAATCACAGTAAACCCTACTTGAGGTTGCCAGATGAGGATTAAATCGCCCCAAAATAGCATCTGAGCAGTGGTTCCTCAGCCAAAAGCTACAACTGTTGGGGAAACAGTAATACAGATAAAATTGAATGATATCTACAAATAAAACAGATGAATAGATGAATATTGTCAGATGGTGGGTGGGTGTGGGGCACCACAAAGCTGTGGGGCACCAACATGGCTAGCTACGGCCCTGCTCCAGGGTCACAGCCTCTGGAATCCACCCACTCTGCTGAATGGAGAAACTCTGACTGACATATATATATATATATATATACATATATCAGGCGATAAACGCCTCTAACTCACTTCTTTATTTTCAAATTGCGTACAAGCCCATTGTGCACAGCACGTAGCTCAGGCCAGCGCAGCATATAGGTTGCTATAAAGGCGCCGCGGAGCCACAGTTTGATAAATTATGGGCAAATAGAGAATATCGAGGCTCCGTCCAGGACGCTTTACGCTCCGGCTCTGCGCCGGCTTAGCCGGTTAAACAATCCATTTAACAGTGTAGGGCCGGCTCGGGCCAACAGCACCTGCCTGGATGTGGAATGTAGACGCCGCATGACTGATGACACTGGCTCACGCTCAAGCCGCACGCTGTTACCTTCGCTGCGTGCGCAGGAATGAAGCCGTGTTTTCTGGAGTTTATTGAAAGCAGCGCGGAGGCGAGGTGAAGGAGTCTGGGCTACGGGAGCCGGAGCGGGCTGCGGGGGCAGAGGCGCGACGCACTCTATCAACGTTTCTCCTTTTACGTGAAGTGCCGAGCGGAGCTTGACATTTGCCATTTATCACCGGAGCTACAGTGCAACAGATCTGGATTACAGCCGGCACACCTGCATAGGAGAGCAGCGGCTCGGAGGAGAGAGAGATGTCGGAGATGGTTAGGGATGGATAGGTTCACATTATTGCTGAATTTGCCTTTTGTCGGGGGGGTAAGTCAAGGCTTTATGCTCTCAGACTTTAAAGGGGACCTAGGATGAACCTTGTCTTACCTTACATTACCTCCTCCCTGTTCAGTAGCAACTACTTGTATATCCCTCCAAAGAGGCACAGAATGTCACAAACAAATCAGTGGACATTAAGAGTCTAGTGTAAAATCTGAGCGTGTGACATAATTAGCATGTATGTGGTTCTATGTTAGCACAAAAGAAGAAAGATGAACAATACATTTTAACCATTGGATCCATCAACTTGGATTGCATCAAGAGTTTTCGGAGGAAGTTAAAGAGTGTAAAAGGGTAGCATGTGGTTGCCAGATAAGCATGAAAGGGCATGTAAAATAGCACCTGATGCATTTCTAATTGAACTGGCACTCCATAGCATCTATGCTAGCGCCATAGGACACGGATAGATGCTTCATTCTATCATCTAGAGAGAGAGGCCAAACTTGGCTCCCACGTGTTATGTCACGTGATGATTCTCAATAGTGGCAGGAAAGAAAACCAGTGTTAAACACACGTGTGGTTGCCAGATAAGCATGAAATGGGTCCAGATCTTGTAAAATAGCATCTGATGCATTTCTGATGAAACTAGTGATCCATGGCTTCTAGATTAACACCCTAGAATAAGGATAACTACCCTCTCCTATCATTCTAAGTCCCTTTTAAGGCTTTTTTCTTAAATATTGTACTAGGTTGTACCTGTCACTTTGGTTTCCCTCACCCAAATTATCCCACTTGATGATTCAGGAGCTTCATCCAGATTTGAAACTTCTTTGTTGTGAGACGTTTAATGGTAGCGTGTGCTTCAAGTACCCGACCGATCCTGTATTCTCCAGATAAGGAGCGGCATCTTTCAATAGCTGATCGGACTTTTTGTCTCGTTCTGCGTCTGAAGCGCTCTCCCACTCCTCTACGTAAAACCCAAACAGGCCTCGTCACTATTTTGATCCACGCTGCTCTTTTCTTTTCAATTGACAGCTCTTCAGGCCGCCAGGAAAATGTTTAACCTCACATAATTACGCTCTGAACCCTGATTGTCACAATCCCTGGCTGCCCCGCGTTGCCTTTGTCTTTTCATGCGTCCCTCCGTTCCAACGTCTCGCTCGTCTTGCTCGTCTTCCTCCCGCTCTCCGTCTCGCTCGCTCGCTCCTGTGATAGCACATCAAGGCGTCAGGGGCTCAAACAAAACATTTAGCGTAATTACGAGCGTGATGTGGCTGAAGTGACGGGGCCACGCTCCTCTCAGAGCAGATAGCATCTTTAATCCCTCCTGAGGACCAGGAACGTACCTTCAACCCGCCACGAGGACGACTCAGACGCTCATGCCTGGTCTCTAACTGTAGGATGGGAGGGGGACGGGTGGGGGCAGACTCATTTAATAGAGTAAAATGAGTCATGTAATCTTTAATCACATCGAAATGTTGTACTCAGTTCGAGGAGACGACGGCTGCGGAGGCGAATGCGAAGGCTCCGTGACCTGATACGGAGTGTAGCGGCCCCGGAGCCTTTCACATCTGGTTACATCTGCAGAGTCTTAATGGCTTTCACGTTCTCCGCAGTTGCTCTTCGAGCGGTGACGTGAGAGACCTCCGCGTGCCCTCTGAGCCGCTCCGCTCGCTCCTTCATTATTCCTCAGACCCCGCGGTGAACACGAGGCGTTCACAGCCCTCAACCCTCCGAGTGGGAACCAAATTGACCGATTTCTTTTTTTCTTTCGTTTTTTTTTAATCTCTGAAAAGTGCTGTTAATTTCATCTGATTGTCCTGGAGTTCCAAGATGTCATTTGTACGTAATTCTCAATTTTTCCAAAAGCGTTTTTAGGATGATTGGAAGTGAAAGTGTGAGTGTGAGAGTGACGGATGCAACAGGTTTATGGTGGATTACATGGACTAAAAACGTGTCTTGTGTGTGCGTTATTTGATAGTTATTTGCTTATAATTTTCAGTTTGTTTCTTTTTCTTATTCCACTTCTGTACCTTTATTTTCTAACAGCTAATAGCAATGTTAGCATTGAGGGCACCCAGGCAGATTATATATCAAAATGTGTAGCTTAATCTGTGTGTTTTTACTTTTTCTGTTCAGAATATGAAATTTTCCCCCCAAAATTGGCAGAAGTTGGCATTTTTTCGTGACGTAAGCCGGCATGGATATCGTCTGGTTTATTCCTGCCAACCTGCTCTCCTGACATGTCTCTATTAACCCTGGAGGAAGTCGAGGGTTTTCTCGCGGCCTTTTATGCGTTTTATGGATCTGGGGCGGCCGCGGCCTCTGCGTTTCGCCTCTCTCCTCATCGTCGGGATCCTTTCTTCCCCCTCCAGACCTATGAAGTAATAGAGATGGAAAATGTCTTGTTTATTTTCTGGAGAAACACAAAAAAAGGACTCCATAAAGGCCCTGCTACTCCCACCCTCATCACCCCCCCCCCCACTCCCCCCTCCCTCCTCCCCCTCCTCCTCTTCCTCCTCCTCCTCCTCTTTCTCTGGAGCAGAACCACATCATTGATGTGGTTTCCATTTGTGTCTGATGTTTTTTGGCTAATACTTTCTAATCAGAGTCCATTTGTGTCATGGCAGCATGTGTGTTGCTCTCTGTCCTTTTTATGAGTGTTGTGTGTAATGCGTGCACTTAATGCGTCCCTGTGTGTGTTCTGTGTACATACGTGTGTGTGTGTGTGTGTATGTCCACATCTGGAGCTGTGTGTGTGTGTCTGTGTGTGTGTGTGTGTGTGTGTGACTTGCCACTGCCCCCTCTCTCTCCTGCAGGGCCTCAACCATTTTCTTCATTTGTTGCAGCTTTGTGTTTCTTCTTTTTCTTTTTTTTTACTCTCCCCTCCTCCTCCTCTCTTTTTTTGCAACTGGGGGAACACAATGTCTGGTTTCATATCATTTTCCAATCACTGACGGCTGCAGGGCAAGGACTTTTGACTGAGCTATTTCGTTCCAGCTAATACCAAAAAGAAGGGAGAGAAAATAATAACCCTAGTGGTTGATAATAGCTGCAGTGATCATTCTGCAGTCATTTGCCTCTGGTACTCTCTCTCTCTCTCTCTCTCTCTCTCTCTCTCTATAGCTGCAGCTGATGTTGTCTTTGTTTTGTTGCTGCTCCCTACTAACACATAGCTACGCCACTATTACATGCTGCCTGACACCCTCCAGTCTCCTCCTCCCTCTCCTCCTCCTCCTCCTCCTCCTCCTCCTCCTCTTCCTATGTCCATCTGAGATGTATTCAGCACCATCTGGTTGTTTTTTAAAGAGGCTGAAAAACACGAGATGTGCAGTTGTAAAAAGTGCTCGAGAGCAAATAATAAAAGTTCTGGACACGTGCCTCCTGTTGTCACCTCCGGTCCTCCGGGTCTAGAATGACCCATCCTCGCTAAACATCTAAATAAGAAATAAATAAATAAATAAAAACCTCCATCCTTTCATCTGAAATTGTGTGAAAATCACACGTTTTTTAATGAGTCTTAAATCATTAGCAGCAGGGGCGTGTCCAGGGGGGCGGAAAACCGAGGGGCCACCCCAGGTGCCACTCTGGTAACGAGAGGCGTTCAGGTACCATCGTAAATTTAAGAATCTAATAATTATAGCTGTTTCCAAGCTTAACTGTACAGAACATATGTCATGTCATGACTTAACTGTGTGTGGTAAAGCATGAATTTAAGCCACTGTCTATGTCTTGAGTCTGTTACTGACAGAAAATGACTGAATTTACAAGTTGAAAAAACTCTAAATTTAAGGGGTTTTGTATGCTGTTAAACACAGTTTGGGGTTCCTTGGTGGACCTGAAGACAGCGTGAGGGTTAAATCGACCGCTCTGAAGCTGCAGCTGATTATACAGAAGCTCAGGGTTGAACCTCTGGAGACTGAAGGTTGAGGGACATGTGTTGTCTACATCCTCCTCCTCCTCCTCCTCCTCCTCCTCCTCCTCCTCCCTTTGCTAGCCATCCTTTCCTCTCTGAGGGAGGGAGCGGGAGCGAGGGAAAGAGCAAGGCCAAGACGGAGGGGAAAAAAATCATTATTAACTCATAAGCTGGTTAATGCTGTAGCACTCTCAACCTTCAGCTCAAATGAGAATTTCCGTCATTTACATATCAATTTAATTTCCTGTGTTTCCCTCTCCTCTCTCCCCCCTTCCTTCATTAAAAGTAGCATTTGCTTGCCGCTCCAATCAGCCCATGCAACACATTTTCCTGGTCTCACACACACACACACAGACGTGCACACACACACACAGACGTGCACACACACACACACACACACACACATGCACACACACACTTGCATCCTGCAGAGAGAGAAAAGCCACAAAAACCTGTAATATTTTCACACAAACAGAATCAGAGATACGCTCACCTACATTTACTTTGTGTCATGTGCGAGGACACACACACACAGACACACACACCTTTCTCTCTCTCTCACACACACATACACACACATACACACACAGAGGGTGTCTTAGAGCCCAGACGAGCAGACCGAGCCGCTCCGTGGCCCGCTGTAGCTCTGTCAGGATTAAACCAGTGATCAGAGAAATGAAAGGGAAGCTGTCATTCCACATAGGCCTCTATACACATCATCCTCAATAATTACACCCTCTCCTTCCTCCGCCTCGCTTCCTTCTCTCCTCTTACCTCCTACCTGTGTGTGTGTGCGTGTGCGCGTGTGTGTCGCAGGCTGCATGCTTGACTGACACCCAGCACATCAAATAGGAGCTTTTATAAAATGTGCGCCTGCTTGAATTACACTCACTTTAAGCCCCTTTTTTCACCCTTTATGTTGTAAAAACCACACCTGTGTGTGACAGATTTGTGTGCTTTTCTGATATCCATATATATATATATACGTGTGTGTGTGTGTGTGTGTGTGTGTGTGTGTGTGTGTGTGTGTGTTCAGGTCGCCTTCTGAATCAATACAGATGTGCCCAGTGCTCGCCCGGCTCACATCTGGCGGGTAGACCGAACCTGCGGGGGATATACGGAGCTTATAACCACTTCAATCTGCGGCTTCAGGCACATGAATGTGATCAAATATTCAGTTCAAGCAAAGTGTTACACAGCAAGGCCTCAAGTGTAAAGTAAGTTTAAGGTCTGTCAATTTAAGTCAGTCCCATATGTGACCCCTGTGTGTGGAAGTCAAGAGGTACCAGATCCAGCCTGTCATACAGTGATCCCTTTCATTTTATTGTTTTTTTTATGACTAATTTTTCTGGAATTTTTATGAAGTACACAAAGGCTGCGAGGACAAGTGTGACTGCATTTGCTGGCTGAAGCTGAGGAGGGGAAAATATTTTGCTTGTTAGTCGGTTTCCACACGGTTTCGTTTTATTTTCGGTGCATGTTTTCAATTTGAGTTTTGCTTTTCCTCACCTCTTGCTTTTGAAATGTGATGAATAGTTGTAATATCCCTCGTCGCTAGTGGTGCTTATTCTAAGGTAACCCCGGTGAGACACGGAGCAGCTTTCACACCACGTATTTACAGGAAGTCACTTCTATTGGCAAAGAATTCCCAGGAACTACACAGCTGCTCGTAGCGGCTAATGCTAATGCTAACAGTTGTTTTGTCCAAATTATTTCATGAGATGGACTTGTCATGTCGGTCTCTTTTTGTGAGGAACAGCAACAGTATGAGAGGACAGCTAGGCTGTCATGCTAATGGCTATCAATAAGATGTTGTACCTCACTTTAAACTGAAATGGTTGGACAACGTTAGCTTAGCTTTCTGAGCTCCCAGTAGTTTATCACCAGCATGGACCTTCTGTTCTTATAACAGGAACCATTTTGGGAAACAGCCTCTAAAAGATGCCTTCATGGCCACGCTTATGGCATTTATGACCATAAGCATCTTTAGTGATCACAGTTAAATACTTTACAGCTAGCCAGCTAGCTGGAAATTAGCTGTTTGTATCCCATGTTTGGAGGCAGGATAATCACTCACTCACTCCTATCAAAAAATAAAAGTCTTCCAGTTGGGCTGTTATGGTCTTTGATTGTTTATTCTATTGCTTTAGCTGCAAGATAAACCTAAGCAGCCAGATGTTCAGATAAAATTGTGAAAACCTTCATATTCTATTTAGTCTCCTTGACTGAATAGTCCAGCTTTTTCTGTCCTCTGTCTCTTCTTGTTGTCGTATATGGCTTTTGAAAGTGTCAAGTGAAGTACTTTGTTCCAGAACTTTTATGTACAAAAAGGAGAACTCCTTCCAGAAGGTTCAGGAACTACTGTATGGAAAGCTCTTGAAGGTATTAGAGTGTCTAATACCTCACATCGTGTTTGGTTGTTGTTTATGAATAACATATGTCCTCATAAAGCTTAACAGACTAACTAGCACCATGATACTCACTTCAAAGCACAAATCCAGTTCCAAAACATACATTATGTGTCTGAGTCGCAATATGGCAACATTTGCATACAACTTACATGACAGAATAAATAGCACGTTGTTATAATTAGCGACCAATGGGATTAGGAACCGCTTTGAATTCCTCCTCTTTTTTTTGTTGTTGTTTGCCTTTCGTACGCAGTCTGCAAGTTAGTAATTTTCAGCAATTACACAGTAAGTTGAGTCTCTCGGTGGATTTCACTGGACCCAGAGCCAGAACTCAGCCCGAGCCAGACCACTCAAACCAGTATGATACTCCTGTCTCTTCAGCTGGGCTTCATAAAAACCAAAATGCGTGCCCCGGAGCGAGTAATGAATACGCTAATACCTTGGTTTTGCCTGCTGTTTGTCCTCGTTTTTTTCTTCTTTTCCTTGTATCTAATGACTCTGTACTGTAAGACTACTTCGTATCCAGGGTTTTGTGTAACAGTGACTTGTTATTATAGCTCAGCACTTGAGCGTGTAATAAATGTAAATCTGGGTGTCTGTAACTTGGTCCCCCGAAGCTCATTATTTGTGACAAGTGTGTGAGACAGTGTTTGTTTTCTGCTGTGTTGCAGATGAGTAATGAGATCATTCGCCTGTGCTTTTCCAAAGCATCTCTCTGGACAGGATCTTTAAGGACTACGTGATCTCAGGCAAACAAAACCAAACAGCGACTCCACTCACTGCTTGGAACACGTCCTTTTAAAGCGTTTTATAGATATATGCATATATAGAAAAGCAAAAACGTATAGATCAATGCATATTAAATGTAATCAGAGGTCCTAATTTTTCACCATGTTATGCAGATTTATCACTAATTAAATATCATTTTTTTGGGCGCAGCCATTAAAATAAATGGCAGAGTTGGGAAATGAGCCAAAAATTAAAGGCATTATTAATCAATGGGAGCGACCGCGGACGGCCTGGGTTTATTTTCTCGTCCTTTACCCCGCTACTGTTTGTTCGAGTGGAAACACTCGAGATTTATAAAATGCTAATCTGGCTCTGAAGAAAAATCACGTCTAAAGACTGACCTTTGCAATTTGCGACCGCGGTCGAACGGGCCTCGCCGTCTCACTCAAATTGTCTGTTTTCAGCTAATTAACTTTCAGTCATGTCAAGACTCGGACCGATCCGACCCTCCACACTTCCCAACAGGAAGTGCTCATCAGCGGACCGACCAGGCAGTTATTAATCTGAAATTACTGTGGAAAGTCTTTGTTTGGCAATAATTATCTTTGCGGTCTTGGAGATGTGAGATGCGTGGTGGTTGTTGGTATTTTCGCAGATTGTAGATTCGAAAGGGTACGTGTCAAAGGACTGAGATGTTTGGTTTTTTTTGTTTATCTCTATCTCGATTTTCTGTGGGAGGAAAAACCCATGAAAACATAACAAAAAAACACCAAAAAAACATGCAAAATCTGCACAGGTACTGCATGCCCTCAGGACCCAGGTCCTTCATGTTGCCTTCATGCAGCCAGGTGAAGTGAGTCAGCACGGACTAGACTAGAAAAACTGAACTAAACTAAACTAGAAGATTCCCTAAAACTACATGTGCCACAGCACCATGTTGCTGGACTTACGAAAAATGACTGTAGAAATGATTACCTCATCCCATTCATTTCTTATGGGACATTTATTGGAGTTTTTTTGCGAATAACATGAAAAGTTTGTGTTCTATAGAGGAAATTTAAAGTATAGTGAGACAAAGGTTTTCATATATGACTCGATTGGATGCTCTCAGTGGCTGTGTTTCTATAAATGACCCTAAAAAAGTTACAGAAGAGGATTAAAAAGAAGAAATGTGAGCCATAACAAGAGTAATCAGGAATAAACAAGTCAATAAGTGTGTAAAGATCAACATATATGATAACATACAGCACATACCAGAAGTCTTTAACCAGCAGAATAGTCTCCAGGACACTTTAAGACATGAACATGTGAGTATTCTCTGGGGTTACGCTGCTATTGACAATCAAATCAATCACTTATTAGGTGATCACTCGTTACAACGTGTATCCGCTAATTCCCACTGATCCCACGCTCGTTTTACAAACTGGGGTGGAGTCTACAGAGTTAACTTGTGGCGACTGTCCTTGGCCTTATTTTCTCTCTCTCTCTCTCTCTCTCTCTCTCTCTCTCTCTCTCTCTCTCTCTCTCCTTTTTCCCCAAGTATAAAGAGAAAATAATCTAGAAAGTCATAACAGCCAAATTGCAATTGGGATTTAAAATAATGTGTTTTCCCAGCTGTGGCGGGCGGCTGCGTGTTTCCACTTCCCGGAGCTCGGTCTAACATGCGAGTGCGGACCGGGCGGGCCAGACTCGGTCTTAGCTCAGTTCAGACGCTGTAAACAGCACATGGCCGCTCAGTCAGACACATGCTGTTTGTTTACCACTCCTCTACTTTCATTAACACTGTTTACTCTTCCATAATTCCATTTTGCTGCTCTTTTACCTCTTCATTTTCTTTATTTATTGCCGTTTTTCCAGTCCCGACTCGTATCATTATTACCAGTGTTTATTATTATTATTATTATTTATATTACGAGATTGTGTGTACTGTTGTGTATTGTTACTTATTGTGAATGGGACGTGCTGCTGTGTGATTTTTGGCCACTGAGGAGAACAGTTTCCCTTTGGGGCTAAATAAAGTATTAATAAAGATTACTACTAATACTAATAATAATAATATATGCTGACATATATACTAATAGAATCAATCACTTTCATGTGTTATGTTATTGTGTTATCCCAACTTATCTTATCCTATTCTTTCCTCTTAACTTACCTTATCTTTTCTTATCCTATCCTAGTCTATCCTATCTTATCCTATTCTTTCCTCTTATCCTATCTTTTCTTATATTATTCTTTCCTCTTATCTTATCCTATTTTATCCTATTTTATCCTATTTTATCCTATCTTATCCTATTCTATCCTTTTACCTTATACTATTCTTTCCTCTTATCCTATCCTATCCTATCCTATCCTATCCTATCCAACCTTATCCTATCTTATCCTGTCTTCTCCTACTCTTTCCTCTTATCTTATCTTATCTTATCCTATTGTATCCTATTCTTTCCAATCACCCTTGAGATCAGTTTACCATAACTTCTTAAGGTGTAGTCGTTGTAGTTTCAGCTCATTCTCTATAACTGTTTGCGATTTCATTATTTTACATCAGTCAGGATTGTGTCCACAGACGATGCAAGGAAAGGTATAAAGTGGAGGTTTTTTTTTTTATCAAAACCAGAACAAAAAGAGACATTTTTCCCCTGTAAAATGCCAGTGAACCAGCACAACTCTGAGCTGGAGGTTAGACAAGCCGCAGACGTGCTGCCATGTTTCTTTTTAATCAACCAAGTCTTTAATCTGCATGAGGAACTCAGTGGCTTTGCAATATTGACAAAAAAAAAACACACACACACTTTCCAAACTCATAACGAAGTGTTATCCCTCTTGTTTTCTCGTTAGCTGCATCACCCCTGTGGGAGAAGCAATAGCAGCGGTATTGATAATAACAGCACATCGCTGTCACTAAATGATAGCCTAACAGGACAGTTTTGTACAATGACAAAAATATGTGTTTTTTTTTCTTAAGTGCGAGAGCGTCTGCTCTCTTCAAAGTGGTACAGAAAGTACTGCGGTGACAGGCGATCGCTGCGAACATCTGCTTTTCCTGCTTTTTCTCCGCATGAATTTGCATCCACTTTCTAGTAAAAAAAAAAAAAATAAAATAAATAAAAACCTGCACAGACTCGCTCAAGTCCCTCACAAGAAAATAAGAAGAAAACCAGCAACAACCAAAAACAATAATAATAATAAAAAAAAAAACAGGAAAAAAAGTGTGTTTTTGTGTGTCATTGTGTTACAGTGAAGATGAAAAAACAGCTCGGAGTTGTTTCCTTCTGCTGTCAGTTAATCAGCAGGTCAATGGTTTGCTGAACCGCAGATTTTCACTTCATTACGATGATTGCCCTGAGACGGAGTCTGAGGAGATCCCAGTGTTTTCACCGGCTGCCACACACACACACACACACACACACACACACACACACTCATACACTCACATTCCAGGCTCTCCAATACCCCTCCGGGCCTCTCGCTGTCTGCACGGGCAATCGACCTCGTCCAACCAATTAAAGACGGCGCTTAGTTCCTGATCGATGGCGGAGGTTGGGGTGGGGCAGCGACGAGGACAGAAGGATGGGAGACGTTCAAGAGGAGCCACTCTGTGACCGGAGGAGGAGGAGGAGCACGGGCAGAAGTCTTTCCCCTGACCTCCGGAGATCACACTTAATGTACCAGAGACATCGACTCGTCTCTCTCTCTCTCTCTCTCTCTCTCTCTCTCTCTCTCGCCCCCACTGGAGTGGATTTCATCATCTCAAGTTGTAAGCCTCGAGCTGTGAAAGTGTACGTGAGGTTAATTAACTTACTATGTCGTCCAGGGGCGTGTCCAGATGTTTTTGCATGGGGGGGCCCAAGTGGGTGGTGGTGGGGGGGGGGGGTACCATTACCATATTTGTGAGATCTTCAAATTTCCAATGCTACAAGAGTAAAAACTGCCATCATCGTCAGATTCTCAAATGTCCAATGGTACCTGAATGCACCTCGATACTATGCCATTATTGTCATATTCTCAAATTTCCAATGGTCCCTGAACTACTCACTTAATTAGGGTTAAAGCTGCCATATTCTATTGGGGATAAAACTGACACATTTGTCAGATTCTCACATTTTCTATAGTAAATGAAGGCCTCTCCTTACTAGGGTGAAAACAGCTGTAATAGTCAGATTCTCAAATTTCCAATGGTACCTGAATGCCTCACTTTATTAGGGTTAAAAGTGTCATACTTTATTGTTGATAAAACTGCCACATTTCTCAGATTTCCAATGGTAACTGAAGGCATCTTGTTCCTAGGGTGAAAATTATTTTCAGACTCTCAAATTCCCAGTGGAACCTGAACGCCCCTTGTCACTAGGGTGGCACCTGGGGCGGCCCGTCCCACCCCTGTCCTGGACACATCTCTGACTTCTGGATATGACCCTGAACGTACCAGAGACATCGGCTTGTCTGCCTCCACCCCCCAGGAGTGGATTTCACTTTAAATATGCGACTCGTCCCAAGTTGCCGGTGCGGAGCTGTGGATGTATACGTAAGGTTAATTAACTCCCTGCGCCGTAATGGGTTTTGTTGCTGCGTCAGCATCAGCGGTACTTGCAAAATTCACACATTCTTAATTGGCTTTTATCTAATTCACAATCTGATGACACGGTGGATTGGTGGAAAAACAGTTTCCTCAGAGGAAGAAGGTCCCTGGTTCGAATCCCATCTGAACGTTAGTCATCTAACTTTAATTTAATATGAATTTTGCCTTCGTTAATGCATTTAAGAAATAGCTAATTGCCTAATTACATAATGAATGGTAATGTATGATATGAATAATGTATAATTATATAAATGGAATAATAAATGGATGGAAGTTTTGACTTTTTGAAGACCTGAAAGTTACATAAAAAGAAAATTACAACAATAAAATAATATTTTTTTTATCATTTAAATACATAATAGTTATAAAATATATATTATATATAATATGGAGTGCACAGAAATAACACCTTTCACATTTTAAAAACATTTTTTTTTAATTTTGTCAAACTTGAGTCTGAATTCTGCACCTCCATTAAAAATTGAACTCGACTTGAATTTCAATAGTTATTCTCAATTCAGTGGTGAACTTTGTGCGGCCCTGATCAGCATGCGATACCTTTCAGTTCATAACAATGTCAAAGTTTTTCTCTGCTCGGGGATGTTTGAGTCACTGAACTCGGAAAACATAATGTAAGACGAAAAAAAAAGTGTGCTGCTGCATAAAAAAAAAGAAAAAAACGGAGCCGGAGGTCGGGTTGATTTTGTATTCGCGAGCTGAAGAATGTGGAGAGAGTAGATTATCATATATCAAGACGTGTGTCTGTGTGTGTGTGTGTGTGTGTGAGGAAGCCTGACAGAGAGATGTAATGACAGTGAGGAGAGACACGCACATTTGACAGAATGAGAAAAGAGCCATAACTTCCAAACATTCCGAACCCGAAAAGTATTTCCTTTTGTATCGTCCCCTCTTTATTTATGGAATTTCCAAGAGACCTTGAACTCATAAAAGCCTTTTCGCATGGAGAGAGAGAGAGACAGACAGACAGAGAGAGAGAGAGAGAGAGAGAGAGAGAGAGATAGCCACCTTTTGAAAAATAAATGAATAACATTGCCTGTGTCAGTATCTGGAGTCGGTCCCCTCCTTCATCAGCGGCCGGTGAAGGAGGGAGGGTGTTAAGTAAAGAGACGCTGATCTGTTTTTCTCTCCTTCGAGATATCCTGTCACCCACACAGCCAATATCACAGTCAGTCCACACACCGGGTTCAGACGCAGGGCACGAGAGAGAGAGACAGAGAGAGGGAGGGAGAGAGAGAGAGAGAGAGAGAGAAGGAGGGAGAGAAGAAGGGAAGAAGTCAACAAGAGTAAAAACGTCCTGGTGGCTGGGAGCATATGTGGCATATGGCGTATGCTCAGAGGGCGCGGAGTGTTTTAATGCTTTCTCTGCACGTCCTGTTTCTGTCTCTTCTCTTAAAGGAGACCGAGAGTGAACAAACACTTCCACTGTGGCTTTGTTGACTAACAACAGTCTATTCTGGGGCAGAGATGACGTACAACAGGTCCTAAAATGTCATCACGTCCTCATTCATATGGATATGTGGAGTTTTCAAGTGCAGCTAAAAAAAAAACAGGCAAACGTGAACAGAGACAGAATGTGATGCAAACCTAAACCTACATACATACCTCAATTCCCCTAAGGGAACCTTCTCAAGGGAACAATAAAGTCTGTCTGTCTGTACTGGAAGCCTTGCTAAGAAGCTAGCTTGCCAGGTCAGTAGGTTGCTAACTAGCCAACTAGCGAGTTAAGTAGGTTGCAAGGTAGAAAACTACATACAGTAGCTACCTACCTAGCTAGGAAGGTGAAGATAGCTAGCTAATCATCTACTAGGGTGTTAGCTAGCTAACTACCAGCTAGCATCGCAGTTTATCCATCTACCTGTCAATCAATCTATCTGCCTACCTGGCTTGACCGGTAGCCAGCTAGACAGGTAGGTAGCTAGATAGGTAATTACCAAACTAGCTAGGTAGCCAGTTACATACAGCATCCTACAGTACCTAACTACCTACTAATCCATCCATCCATCCATCCATCTATCAGGTGATAGTTTTAGAAGGGGGTCGATTTTAACTATTTTCATGTGTAAAACCGTGCATACTTGTGGTTGCCAGATAAGCATGAAAACACAATATATCTGTGCAGAAAAGTGTTATTCCCACAGCTAAAAATGGGTCCTGTAAAAGGGTTCGTGAAACAGCATCCGAGAGCATTTCTGATGCAGAGGTAAATACTCCATTCAACCATTCAAAGGTTTTCCCTTTAATGTATTGTAGTAAATACGCACCCAAGAAACCAATATGTGGAAAGTAGGTCATTCAGGACTAAGCGGAGGAGATGGATGGGAAAAGCTGCCGACGACGGCATCCAAAAAGGACCTCAGCATCAGAACACACCTCACTAGCTCTGACACCGGCCAACTCCGTGCATATTTGCAGCGGGAGGGGGGAAAAAAAAGCAGATCCGAGGGAAATTGGTGAAGTGCTGTGAGACGCAGTGTCAACACAACAATACAGACAGCTTGGAAACCCATTTATTAGTCCCCCAAGGATCCCACCATCTCCGAATTTGTCACAGAATTAGGTATCAGCCGGGGGATGCAGCCGAGCTCTGCTGCTAAATGGAATAAGCTGCAGGATGAAGTCATAACATCCAGAGTCCTGGAAAACTGTCAAAAATAATAAAAAAAACAAGTAAAATAATAATAATAACATGAATAAAAATATGTAAAATAATAAACGTGAAAAATCAAATAAAACATTGTTAAAAAAAATCACAATAATAATAATAATAATAATAATATTAATATAATAATAATAATAATAATAATAATAATAATAATAATAATAATAATAATAATAATAATAATAATAATAATAATAATAATAATAATAATAATAATAATAATAATATTAACCATGTAAAGTAAAATACAAAAAAATTACAAATATGTAAATAATGAGAATGAGAATAAAAAAAACAATAAAATGGAAATATTAAAAAAGAAGAAGAATTGCAGGATGAAGTCATAACAAGTCCTACTGGAGAACTGTCAGCAGGCTGGAGCTTCACCTTCCAGCTCCTGAAGCACAGCTCCAGCTCAGACTCACACTTTTTTTTTTTTTCACACGGTCGCTCCCACGCAGTATTAAGTGCTATAACGTGACTCTGGGACACATTAACGCCAGAGAACAGGCTGTAATTGCTGTTAAGTAAATCTTTCAGATACTTGGACGCCCCATTTCTGAAGAGCTGACATTTAGACTCATTTCATCTTTTTTTTTCTTTCAGGCTGAGAAAACAGTCAAAGAAAACACTGAATATTGACAGCAAATAGACATTAATGTATATTTGTTCAGTTTTTTTCCACAGTCATTAGGTTTGTCATTAGAAAATGTGAGGAAACCTATGGCCTCAAACCACAGCAGCTCACACATGAAGAGGACTAATTGTATTTATAGAGGAAGGTATAGACATAAATAAGGCTAAGTATAGCCCAGGATGAAGCCATACATGAAATCACCTTTATATAACAGACAACAAACACCTGTTCAGTGTTTGTCTTTTTCACTTTTCTTTACATTTCAAATTTCAGCTCTCGAAAAACTTGTCTCGGTGTGTTCCTGAACACAACGAAACAGTTCGGATGTAAACACAAGCTGTTAAGTGACAGAAATAACCTGTGTCTACATTCGGCTTTGCATTTCTGGCGCTTTTAGAAAGAAAAACAAACATTCCTTTACATCTCAAACTGGTTTTTGCAAATCTAATTTAATTTAACTTTCATTCAACTCTCCTCCAAACTTGTCCTGACACGTTGCTGGGAACAAACCTCGAACAAATCAAAAGACCGCCTTAAATCAGGTGTGCGTTTACATATACCTGCAGATAGATAGATAGATAGATAGATAGATAGATAGATAGATAGATAGATAGATAGATAGATAGATAGATAGATAGATAGATAGATAGATAGATAGATAGATAGATAGATAGATAGATAGATAGATAGATAGATAGATAGATAGATTTCTGTCCATTTCAGCATGTGTGTTTTAGTAACCAGACACAGATTTTACGTAACAATTAAGTGCTGGTCCTCAGAGCTGCCTCATCGCCAGACACCTTCGTCTTATTGCGTTAATAAACCAGCTGTTGAGTTCTACCGTCTCTCTCTCTCTTTTCCTTCTTCCTC
This sequence comes from Karalla daura, assembly GCA_029224185.1. Classification (NCBI taxonomy): domain Eukaryota; kingdom Metazoa; phylum Chordata; class Actinopteri; order Chaetodontiformes; family Leiognathidae; genus Karalla; species Karalla daura. The sequence continues at coordinate 14,162,586 of CM055210.1, read as the reverse complement.
TCTTTCTGTTTTCGGCACCTCCTGTCCTCTCCTCGTCGTACTTCACCTCTCCACCTCCTCCTCCTCCTCCTCGCTCTCTGTCGCTCACTCAGCAGCCAATTTACGACTCGGGCGTGAAACGCATCCACTGATCGATCAAAGTCGAGCTGCGAATCACCCTCTCTCTCTCTCTCTCTCTCCATCTCTCTCCATCTCTCTCCATCTCTCTCTCTCTCTCTCTCCCTCTTTCAATTTACCCTCTGTTTGGATTGGCCTGTGTGGTATGCATTTGCAGCCACTTGCTGAGAAGTTTATTTACTTCACCTTCACTGCTTGATACATTATTTGTGCATGTGTGTGAGAAACAGAGAGAGAGAGAGAGAGAGAGAGAGAGGGAGACATGATTGGTCTTATACAGGGGCGTGTCCAGGGGGGTGGCCAGGGCTGGTCCGGCCCGGCCACCCATACCATAGGAGGGTTGAGAATCTGCTTATTGCAGCAGGTTTCGACCTAGGGATGAGGGGCGTTCAGGTACCATCGGAAATGTGAGAATCCGGCCCACTTGGGCACCCCCCCCCCCCCCATACCCCCCTCCCCCAACCGCACCCCACCCAATACAACATGTCTGGACACGCCCCTGGTCTTGTACATTGATGTAAGTGTTGCGTGGCGAGATGACACATGATGGATGTGAGGTTGGCCACATCCTGCCCCCCCTCCCTCCATCCCTCCATCCCTCCCTCCATCCCTCCCCCGTTCCCTCCCCCCCGGTCCTCCTGGTGGCTCTGTTGCTTGCTCTCCCCTCACTCCTCCTCACTCTCTATTGTTCCCTCCATCACTGTCTTCACCTCTCTCTCTCTCTCTCTCTCCACATCCAAGTCCACGGGCATCCACGCAGGACGGTTCACACACACACACACACCTCTCTGTCTTTATTTAATCACTGGCTCCATTACAGGGGAAAAGAAAGAGGGGAGGGTGGGATATTTTACCAGACAATGCCCCCTGAAGGCGTCCAGCCAGGAGGAGAGGTAGAGAGACTGAGAGAGAGAGAGAGAGAGAGGGGGGAGATCTCTCTATCCCTCATTGCGTGGAAACCACAAACCCTGGCACTCCCACTGACTGAGATGAATGAATTTAATATATCTCCCTTTTGAAGCACAGATGACCTCCTGATACGTCCCTCTCCTTCTCTCCCTCTCTATCATTTCTTTTCGCTTTTTTTATTTTTTATTTTTTATTTTTTATTCTGCTCACCCTGACCGTGAAATCTGAGAAACGCACACATCTGAGAGGATTCTGACAGCGGCTAATTTGTTTTTTTTTATTATTGTTATTATTATTTATTTCTCAGCCTTCTGGTGTGTATCTCCGGGTCCGTATAGGACGCGTCTTGTGATCACTCTGCTTATCGCACAGGTTTATGTTTTGCTGCAGCTGTTTATAGCCCGAGCAACAAGCTGTGCTTTCATGCCTTATGGAAAATATGCAGAAATGTGCTATCAGAGGGTGCTGCGGTGCACAGAGCCAGAGATCCCACGTGTACTGTATATATATATCAGTTTAATATGAATTAATTATATATTAATTAATATAGTGCACTTTTTATGACATTTTAACTGATTTATTACATGCAGAAATATTTAGAAATACTAATCTAAAATAAAATAAATAAATTAATTTAAAAAAATGCTAAGAAAAAATACAAAAAATACTAATATATATATATATATATAATACTGACATTAAATAATTATTTTCTTAATAAATAAATTAAATTAAAATATTTAATAATATTTAAAAATTAAATATATATTTTTTAAATTAAATTTAAAATAAATAAATAATTGCAATAATTAAAATTAATTACTTTTATTTATTTACACAGATCCAAGACAAGTTAATGTGTATAGCACCATATTAAGTGCTCTACAGAGGCTAGGAAACTTATTGAAGCAGATAGCAAAGATGTAGTTGCTAATATTGACACTATAGGAAAGCTGCAGTAAACAATAATGTTTCCAGTCCTTGGTTTTGATGAGTTTGTGAGTTGGTTTAATATAATATACATACAGATGGACACAGTAAGGTCCTCCCTCAGACCGCTATACGAACCCTGGACCTTCTGGCTATGAGGTGACAGACGCCAACGACGTCTACTGGCGCCCTCCAAATGTTTGAGTCAGGCGAGCGAGGAAACTCGAGTCCTGATCACATTCAATCAATCAAGAGTTCCTCCAACTCAGGATAAATAGTTGATCAAATCAGCGATCCAAAAAAATTCTGAAATTCAGACAACGAATATGAAACTAAAAGTTGTTTAAACTTCGCAATCAATTTGTATTCTTTATCGTGTAAACATAACAATGCAATTTCTGCCTGTTTTCCAGGGAAAAATGAGATGGAAAGGAAAATTGAGTTTTCCTGGAAAATTATTTCTCCTCCATCTGCTTCTTCAGACGGCGAGAAAACGCAGTTTAGAGGGTTTGCGCATGAATAGTCTCTAATTTCGACGCTTTTAAGAGATTATTTCATGGATAAATTGCATCTATCTAAATCAGAGGAAAAAACACAGAAGCACAAAATGAAGGTACAACATCATCTCCAGCGTGCGAGGAGGATGTATTAATGTACCCGGGAAAGAAACAAATTACAAACATTGTCATTACGTGAGAAAACAGGGGCGATATGAAAACAAGAGGTGTGATGTGTTTCTCAGCTAAAACGGGTATTTGTGCAGGTTTGCGGATTCCTGAAGGGGCTGTTATTGTTATTTCTTCCTCTTCAAAGGTTTCAGGGGCTGGGATTTCCTCTCGGGTGGGTCAGAAATCACTTAGTGCAGCTTTAATCCGTCACCTTTGACCCCGACCTGAGTTCTGACAACAATGCTCTTTCTCTCACCGTATGGCCCGGTGTTTGTCTTTGTGCTACGACCTGTGCATGCTTACTGTATGTGTGTGTGTGTGTTGTGACGATATGCTTCCACAGTGAAGTAAGCCACAGTGACCCCTCTGTTATTTCCATCCTTATTGGATCTGCAGCTCTCCGGAGACGGTGATGCCTCCGGTCATTTTTCTGTCTCTTATAACCGTCTGTCCCAGTGTGCTATGTAAGTCCCACTTAATTAGGCCCTGAATTGGATGGATTTACGCTTATCCAGACGCCAAAATGTCTTTTATTGGGTATTTATCCCATGAGGTTTGGGCCACACTGATCAAATTACATTGATTCAGACTGGTGCGTGGCCTACTACTCTGCTAAATACTGCACACTCTGTATGCATGAGCGAATTTATAGAGCGCACACATACTTCACATAAATACTGAGCCCACTTTGGGTTACAGACGGGAGATTTGTTATTGGGAGTCTTAAAGTGGACTAACAGACTTACAACCCCAATAGAGACCCCTAGAGGCCAGATCTGGCTCTGCACAGTCATGTCACACACCCAGGAAACAGCTGACATACGTACAAACACGTTTTCAGGGTTGTTTCATTTTATTTTCTGTCTCTATGATGTATTTGATCATGCAGGGATATCTAAGCACCTTTCCAAGCATCTTACAAATAAATGTATTATTTTATTATTATTTTTGGTAGCATATATAGTATTGCATTCTGTTTTGTTCTATGACTTTATTAACCAGAGTCATAGAGGTTTCTAACTTGGTTTGTGGGTCTCCATTGCCTGAGGTTTGCGTATAAAAACAGTGTTATATTGATTTTTTTTCTCACTGAATTAAATACTCAGATGAAACGTTTTATCATAGCGCTATTAAACACTGCCTTTTGGCATTTAACAAGGACACTGTTTAGAAACCATTTAAAAATGAGAAAATAGCATCCAACACACTTTTATCCATGATTTTATTCGTTTTATACACAATAGGGTCCATCACAAAACACACACATGCCATTTACTCACATTCAGACCTATTGTTCAGGCATTTAAGAGGCTCCAACATGCATGTTATTGGACTGGAATACCTGGATTAAACTTGATGCTCTGTTAAGCCACGCCCACTTTTGTCTCAAGACATAAACAAGCTTTTTTCCACCTCTTACGGGCTGCAGAAGATGCTGGGTTTGAATTTGAGAATTGAGAGACTAGCTGCAGGTTTTCATCTGGTCTTGATAAGAAACCTCCTTGGCTTTCAAAACCATTGAGTCAGCCATGGGATTAGGTGATAATGGAGAGTAGAGGCCGCACCCAAATCTATGGGGTGACGGCATCATGGCAATGCCCATTCAAAGGTTGAAAACAGTCGAGGTTTTTCTTTTAAAAGTCAAAGTTTCAGGTCAATGACTTTAACTGCAGGTGCAGTTTTTAAGGGAATTTATCAGGTTTAAAGGATCCGTTGATTTTATATTTTGAGGCTATTGCAATAAATGTTCTTCATAGTTACAAGTGGGTCAATAAAAACAGATGAAAACAGGAGGGGAACATGCAAACTGCACACTGAAAGATACTTCGCTACAACCAGTAGTTGAAGTGGGGAAAACTGGAAACAGGAAAACTGGGAAACTTTGCTCCCCATTTATTTCAAAATCACAGGTTGACATGAACAAAATTCCCAGTTAACACCTCTTCACTTTCCCACTTCTCCACCTGACACCACCCCCCCACCCTTTTCACTCACAAACACCAATCACGCTTAAACAAGAAAGAAAACCCTGGCTCCGAGTCGTAGTTTCCCCTCCCCGCGTAACAAGGTTAACATTTCTTCCCCCGTGTCGTCTGTCATTAAAGTATAATCAACCTGATTCATCGTTATGTTTTAATGGCGTAATTTAAGGGTCTCCAACCCCCTCCGGTGAACGAGTCTGGTGATTGAAAAGAGTTTTCACCCTCAAAAAGAAAAAGCATTACCTGTGTGTGGGGGAAAGAAGGTGTCGAGGCGACGAAAAAACGCAGCCGAAAGCACCTGCATGTCTTTAATATGTGAGCTGAATGTAGGAGTGTGCGTGTGTGTGTGTGTGTGTGTGTGTGTGTGTGTGTGTGCTTCACACGGGGCACCGGAGCGCCGTTAATTTCCGCCCCAGCACGGGGAACGGCCACTAAAAGTATCATTGGAGTGATGAATGCGCCGGCGGGCGCAGGCATCAGTGTTTAATCTGAGTCATTGAAGAAATAGCAGCACATCAACTTCAAACGACTTCCTTTCATCTGCAGTTAGAGGCCGAGAGGCACAGATGTGGATGCTCTGCCCCTTGCTTGATTCCCGCCGCACATTTTCCTAATGCCTCGCCTATTCTCCGACGTTGGGCTGAATGTTGGAGCCCATCTTTCATCCCTGTGGACCAACGTATGGCGCACCTGTGTGTGTGTGTGAGTGTGATGGGACCTAGTGGTATCAAACGGCCTGTTTATCATTGCTCCGCTAATAAACCGCTTCAGTAGGAGTCTTTAGCGAAAGTGAATCGTAAAACATTCCCGGGCAAATTAAACGCAGCAACTCAAATTGGCTGTTTTATTGTATGTATTAATCATATTATACTTCCCGCTCGCCGGGTGCTGATGTTTGCTGTTTCTGAGCATCTTCCAGTCCCGCTTTGTTTTATTTCTCGCCGTTTAGCGCCTGCATTTGCTAAATCAATTCGCCTCAATTACGCGAATCATCCCGGAAAAGGGAGGAACGAGTGCTGCTGCAGACTGGTTGGAAAACTCCTGCAGAGGTGAGATTTGTGGAAGCGGGATGCTCACCTCGGACGTGGAGTCTGCTCCGATCCCGCCGAGGTTTCTCCTCTGGTTTGCGTACGAGGCCTCTTTATTATTAGCGGTAAAATTTTATTGTTGTGTTTTATTTCGCCCTCTTTAATCTGGGAACACTCGTTTTATTATTTGGTTTAACACCAGTACCATAACCGAGGCTGCCAGTTGACACATTTTTGAGTTTTTGGACATAAAAAAAAATGGAGAGAAACATACTTTCAGTTCATGGTTCAGTGTCCCAAATTTTACTTCCATTGTTTTAAGGCTGGAGAACGCCACACAGTTTCAGAGATACGGGCGGCTGGCTCGGCCACTTTGAGTCCGTCTCCGCCTCTAAATTGTGGTGTTTTGCTCCATGTGTGTAACTGCAGCGGTAAAGTTTATGGACACTCATCTCCCCCGGCTGTTTTACGACTCGCTGTGTTTTCTGCTCTGTGACGGCGAAGTAGCTGCTGTGGACGAGTCACGAAAGCTGCTGGAGAGAAAGGAAGAAATCACACCTGCGCTCCAGATTCCCACAGGTTGAAGAGAGCATAAAGAATATTACCAACACATCCCAAAAGAAAAGGATAAAACAGTGATTTCTGTTGCCTTGAACCTTAAAAATATACATTTCTCAACCCCTGGTAGATTTGTGTAGACATCATCTACTTGAAGTTTTACTCGACATCTTTAAGTTAGACTCTCAGACTCTAAATCTTTGTCACTGGAATGGTCCAAGTCCAAAAGTTGGTCCAAAACTGTGACATAATAAGATGCATGTCTACATAATAGATAGATGATGTGCAAATTGCATAATAGGATGCATTTGGATCTCAAGCATTAGTCCAGTTTGCGTCTTCAGAAGATTCTCACACCTGTCGTGTTTGATCTTCAGTCGGTCACTAGCCTCACCTGGAGTCACCTTGGCCTCCTCCTGGAGTCACCACCTCCTCTTTCCCAGCCCCCCCCCCTCCCTCCTCTCCCATCCTCTCCTCTCCTGGCCGCTCTAAACTCCTGTGTCTGGAGGATTACGGTTCCATCAGGGGAAGAATGAAGTGTGAAAAGCAATCTGAGGGACGCCGGAGCCGCCGCCGCACTTCAACTTGGGCGGATGCAATTATGCCAATGACGGATCATTTTCTGACCTTTATCCCCGGGCCGTATGGATGGCGCTCCGCCACCGTGACAGCCTGCTTTTTGTTTTCCTGCACTTTACAATCCTGTGACAGCTGCAGGCCCCGGCTCCAAAACGCTGAGGTGCTCGTCTCTTTGAAAGACAGCTTGACTTTTTTTGGCGCCTCCTTCCCCTCTTTCACTCTCTGTTTACTCGTTGTGTGTTTGGCTCTGTCACTGTAACACTCTCATCACTTCTTTACCTGTTTCTGTTCCTCCCCCTCTCCTCTCCTCCTCTCCTCTAGGACTCCTCTTCTTCTCTTCTTCATCTGTATTTAAGATCATTAGATACATGCTACAGTCAGTGTATGACCCAAAGGGAACCTTTTCTGCACAGCAACCAAAATAATGCAAATCACACTCACAATACACAACGATACACAATAGTCAACTAATAATAATAATAATAATAGAGCAGTAAACAAGTAGTGTGAATGAAATAAGGAAAATAATAAAAGTAAGTGAATAACAACAACTAATAATAATCCATCCACCCACATAGTCATCCATCCATCCATCTATCCATCCATCCATCTATCCATCCATCCACCCCTCCATCCACCTGTATGTCCATACATCCATCTATCCATATATTATCCATCCATCCATTTATCCACCTCTCCATCCACCTCTATATCCATGCATCCATCATCCATATATTATCCATCCATCCATATACCCATCAATATACCCATCCATCCATCCATCCATCCATCCATCCATCCATCCATCCATCCATCCATCCATCCATCCATCCATCCATCCATCCATCCATCCATCCAACCATCCATCAATCCATCCATCCAGCCAACCAGCTGCGACTACCACTACTAATGCTTGCAGTAGTACAGTGGTAGCTGGTTGGATGGATGAATAGATGGGGGGATAGACAGTCATAATAATCTCCCAGTGTGCTATGTAATAATGATTTAAAGGTGACAGCAGAGAACCATAATAAATAAAGAAATGAGGAGAGCTCAGAAAGTCAGACGGGCTCCAGACACCAGTCGTTCTCAGGTTCAGACACCTGCTGGAGGTGAAGGTGCTGCTGTCCCACACCTGGAGATATGAATACGCAGACACATTCACATTCACACTCACACGAGCAGGATCGGAGGATTGGAGAATCGGTGGATTGGAGGATTGGAGGATTGGAGGCCGCGTCCCAAACTGTGCGTTCACCACCCTCCACTCCAGCCGACGTCTTCACGCTGAGGCTGTGTCATCCTCCTGAATGTTTCCAGGACGCCGCCTGAATTCCCGATGCCTCTTATCTGCTCTCAGTTTACTCAAGCCCTACACCTTTTCTGTTTTTTTATTTATTTTTTGTCGTTCAGCCCAAACGCTATCAGTCATCTCGCCACTGGGAACGCATTGTCTATTTTTGTTTGTCCTCTTCCTTCTCTGTTTTGTTATCCATGACATTGTCTCCGGTTCCTGCAGTCCTGCCGCTGCTTCTCCATCATCTCTGACTTTTACAATCCTATTTTTAGATGTGGGAACGTTACGGTCCATTTCTGCCACAAATCCGATGCCTTTTCATGCTTATCTGGCAACCGCATGTGGGCTTTTACACCGGTTGGCTGTCTTCTTCTCGCACAATGATTGCCTAACTTACATTCCTTGCTAAACAACGTAGCTTAGCATCTTTTGATCTATTTATCCTGGTTAACGTAGAAGCTATGGAAGGGCGTGTAGGCTTGACTCTGATTGGCTGTCTTCCCTGCTACTAATATGAATGATCTTGTCTGGTCTTTATATACTCCAGTCATAGTCTAAATATAAAGAGTCGAGCCAGATTCTCATTCTTGGTTCCCTTCCCGTGGTCCCCTTTAAAACCTGCACTAAACGGGACTGAATCATTCTGCAGCTTTGGTAAACAAGATTCAGAGCAACAATGAAAATATTTGGATTTAGGTGATTGCATGTTGGGATGCGTCTCCACTCTACGCCGCCGGCCTCACAAATTGGCACGTCTATGACCTTTACCACATTTTAGCTCAACCTTCAATCGCTTCTTCTTCTCCAACCCCCCCCACCCTCCCCTCCCTCCATTTGTTTTCCCATTTTCTCGCTGCCATCCTCGCTATTGTTGACCAAGCCTCCCTTCGGACCCAGATCGACGATATCCTTGAATGCAGATCTCCTCCCTCACAAATCCACGGGATGTGACCTTGAATACATTTATTTCGCCGCCCATCCGACGCCTTTTTGTGCATTCGTCTCATATCTCACCCCTCTCCTCTCTTTTCTTCCCATTCCCATCTCTGTGATCCCCTCCCTGCTATTTTACACATTAGGATTACTCGTACTAGATCACACGTCATACTCGTGACTCGTCCCTATCTTAACACATCTCTCTCTCTCTCTCTCTCTCTCTCTCTTTCTCTCTCTCTCTCTCTGTGTTTGGGTAACAGCTCAGCCATGAGGGGCATCGTTTCCTCTACTGCCTGGAAGCAGCTCCCCCCCGCTGGGAGCGGGGTCATCCCAGGGCCCGGCCACGCTTCGCCGGGTGCCGGGGGGACTGGTGCAGGGGGGTGCGGGGGGGTGTGGGGGGGTCAGAGGTCGCCTGCTGCCTGCTGCAGATACCCAGCAACCTCCAGCGCTGCCTACAGACCCTGAGATTTGTTGGCACGTCGGCTTCCTGGACGTTAAGAGACCACCTGGCACAACTAGGCACACACTGAGCTAGCGCTGTTTATCTGTAAAGGACAATTACAGTTTTTTTTCTTTCCTCTCTCCATCCTTGTTTCCTCACATATGGTGCCTGGTGACCTGGTGTGTGTGTGTGTGTGTGTGTGTCTATTATTAAACTGGCAACAGGCGTCACAGTTCATGTAAGTTTCCTCGGATCAAAGCGTTTTCGGGGGCATTTTCGAGAAGAGAAAAAAAAGCCATTAAACAATTTAGCTTTGACATGTGACACTAATGGTCCAGTGAAATTGTGTTAGAGCAGTTTAAAGGATCTCCACGAGGGCGAGAGTCCTTTCTTTTCGGACAGGCGAGTGTTGGCGTGTGACACCGGGAAGGTACCTGAGGTCAGCTCAGAACAACAGTGTGTGTGTGTGTGTGTGTGTGTGCTGACACGAGCCAGAAGATTCAGAATGAGATAAAATGTTCCTTTATTAGTCCCACGGTGAGTGAATTTGCATTGTTTTCAACAGGAAGAAGAAGAGAAAAAAAGACTGGTGTGATGTCACTTCCTGAATGTCACATGGACTAATCCATTATTTTAATAAAGTCTAAATGGCATAATTGGAATTTCACAGATAATTCATGTTTTTTGTTTTAGAAACTGGAATGCATTTTTAATTAGAGTTTAAGTAGAAAAATTGTTTATATTAGAAGAGCTAATTGGTATTAATTGCATAATTTGATTGATTGTTGTCTACTAATGTGATTTAAAAATAATTCAATAAAAATGTTGATTAATTACTTAATTATAATCAATATAATATATAATAACATGATTTGCTTATTTGCGTCCGTTTTCTGGGTATTTCATGCTACTTAGCGTCTTGTTTTTCTCTTTTATGATTCATGACTTAAGCTTAGCAGGATTTGTGCACATATCATTGACATTTTATGACATTTTATTTACATTTTTTTGACACAATTGTTCTACGTATGCGATTGATTGATTGGTCGTGACTGTGATTGTGTGAGAGCTAAATAGGAATAATGGGGTGGAGGCGTTGCTCCAGGCACAGGTGCAGATGTCGTCTTTCTAAAAGGTCACAGGTGTAGATCGACCAGGATGGAGTGGCTGTTAGCACGAGCTAGCTCAAAGCCAAAGCCTCGATTCTCAGGGTTTCCAGTCTGAGGCGCAGGAATTTCAGATGCCAAGCGAAAAAAGGGCAAAGTCAAGGAGTCTTCAACACGCATTCAAAGTCCTCTTGTTGGGAATCTGGAAAGGACGAGGTAGGGTTGACCATCCTCGCCCGCTCTGTTTATTATCAGAGACAAAGAAATAACCAGCTCTGAGCATGGAGAGCGCTAAACATTCAGTATGAGGGGGGACGAGGCTGATAACTGGTATAAACCCCCCTGGGCTGTCATCAGTGGAATTTAGATGCCTGGTGTTGCTGGAAGTAATAGAGATAAATGTGGTGCGGCTGAGAATCTATCTTGTTTCTTACCTCTGTGTCAGTGGCTTGCCCTGTGAGCCAGGATAAAATATCTCCCACGTTCAGCTGCCTCACACACACACACACACACACACACACACACACAGACAAGGGTGTTTTGTCATCTGTTTTTTTTGTCATTTTTACACGTAATAATGGGGTTTCTGTACACGGGTGTCAGACAGGACAGGACTTTCAGCTCTTCTTCTCCTTCATACGTTCCCGTCTCGGCCGGATCTGTCGTCTGTGATTGTCCCGATCACATTAGCACGGAACTGTTTCAGGTTCCGATTGATCGGAATCTCTGTCGTATGCACAAAATGCAAGGAAAGCTGCATTGTGTAGGTATAGTAGTTGTTTGTCTCTATATCTATCAAATACAAACAATATATGTATAAATATGCTGCTACAGTATACTTACTCAACATATACTATATATAAATATATAGGGTATATGTATAGGTGTGTGTGTCTTTTATCCATCTATCTGTATCTATTGAATTTTACATTATTATTAACAATAAATCTCTATCTATCTATATACATACAGTATGTGTGTGTATGTGTGTGTATGGGTAATACAGTATGTGTATGTGGCTTTACAATTAAACAGCAAAATATGAGTGGTATGAAGGTGAAAATGAAAAAAATACAACTGAGGTGAAGTTCAGTGAACATTTCCAGCCCAGCTGATAATTTGCCATAAACTGGCCGTAGCGTCTTTGTTCTAGCTAACCGTCCTGGGGGACCCATTTGCGGGTGCTTATAAGCACGTCTACATAAGATGCAAACGATGAAGCATTGTTAGTTTTAGTCTTCCTTATAGGTAAACAGACGGGGCCTCCACACACACACACACACACACACACACAGGGGGAATCACAGTAACGCACACGCACGCTATGCAAGCTAAACAATCGCTGATAAATAGTGCATGCGACATAGTTGATAAGCTGCCAGGAATAAATTCCCCGAGCTGTGTTGTTGGGGCGCGTGCACTCGCTCATGTCTGGGCGCTGGATGGCGACGTGCAGACTAATGGCCGCCGTCCGTAGCTTGAAACCAAAGTGCATCAAATTAGTGTTGCGTCTAGACAGCCTGTCCACATGGATGTGTGTGTCCATAAATATGACACTGAATGCGTAGTTAGTATGTGTCTAGCAGATAAATGAGCTCTCCTCTGTGTGTGTGTGTGTGTGTGTGTGTGTGTGTGTGTGTGTGTGTGTGTGTGTGTGTGTGTGTGTATGTGTGTAGTCGTGCTGTAGATGTAATTTATGGCGTTGGGGCGTTCGCTCTCCCGCAGGAACACGTCAGGAACACGCCTTTGCTGCCACTCAGAGCCGCCAGGGACAGAGGGTCATTTGATGTCTGTGATCTGAGGTGGACCTGGGTGAACTGGGTATGTGTTAGTGTCTGTATTTACATCTATAGATAGATAGATAGATAGATAGATAGATAGATAGATAGATAGATAGATAGATAGATAGATAGATAGATAGATAGATAGATAGATAGATAGATAGATAGATAGATAGATAGATAGATAGATAGATAGATAGATAGATAGATAGATAGATAGATAGATAGATAGATAGATAGATAGATAGATAGATAGGTAGATAGATAGATAGACAGGCATCAGGCAAAAAGGTAGCAAAACATGACATAGATTAGATAAGTGTTAACAAAATAGTCATCTAAAATGGGCATATAAAAGAAATAGATTGAAAAGAATAGAATAAATTCGTCAGTTTCCTGAAAGGAACCTTCTGGAGGGATCGATACATTTTCTGTTTTATTGAAAATGCATGAATTATCTATCTATCTGTCTGTCTGTCTGTCTGTCTGTCTGTCTGTCTGTCTGTCTGTCTGTCTGTCTATCTATCTATCTATCTGTCGCCGTCTGTCTACCTACCTACCAAGCCATCCTCCCTTCCATCCATCCATCCATCCATCCATCCATCCATCCATCCATTTATGCATCCATGAACATCTATGGGTATGTAATATCAACAAAGAGTAAAATCACATCAAAAGAAGTCCTTCAAGGAGGTTTTCTCTGCAGGTATCAGCCTCATGTTCCACAGCCTACAGTTTTTGTTGACTGCTTGTGTCTTTGTGGGTGTTATTGTTGTACGACCGTGTTTCCTGTTTGTGCATTTTCCCAGAGTCACAGCGATGAAGGTGAAGACCCGAGCCTCCAGGGATTCACGCTCGCTCCGTCCCTCTTCCTCTCTTCTGACACATCTCCAAAGGTCTTGGTGGAGAAAGGGGGTCCGCCGGCACCATGCCTGTGTGTTAGTGTGTGTGTGAGTGTATGTGTGTGTGTGTACACGCGCGTTTGTGTGTGTGTCCAAGGCGGATGATGGATTGGGGTCATGGGGGGTTGCAGGGTTGCAATGTTGTTGCCAAGACAAACAGCTGCGCTTGTGTCTGGGGCAGGTGTTTCATAGCGACTCAGCACGTTGAAATTAGTCAAATCAATACAGCCCTTCCTCTTCTCTGCATATTTGTCTAAGTGTCTTAACACTTTGTGTGTGTGTGTGTTCTTTAAATCTTTAAGCCCTCCATTGGGCTCGGTGTTACATGTCTATTTTCTGAGCTTCTATCTCCGGCTTCTAATAGGTCACATACACACCTGAGATAAAGGATGAGACAAAGAGAGCTGTATAATAGTGACTAAAGACAGATTTATGGTTCTCATGTGGTTCATATATCACATATGACATAATAATAATAATTTAGCAGACATCTCTAATGATGTAATTCCAACAAAGAATAGTAAATATAATTGTAAATAATTGTAAATAAATTTAATTAATTATAATAAACATATACAATATGCTATTATATAATTGTTAATTATATAAATTATTTTATTTATTGATTATTGTTTCACTCAGCTGCAGCAGTATTAAATACTGATAATAATAATAATAATAATATATAAAAAAATATATAATAATAATAATAATAATAATAATAACAACAGATGCCTTGCTTTAACCTGCAATGGGAGAATGTCTAATATAATGCATATAATTATATTTTATCACATAATGATTCTTTATACAAATGAAAACATAACAATAAATCAACTAAATAAAATAGTATATGTGTAAGGAAATAGAAGTCATTCTTTATAAATCTAAATGTTATTTTCTATAATAACAAAAACAGAAAAACAGTCATTATGAGTCCTATGACATCATTTTTGGGGGATATTTGCCTGGTAATAATCAGTACAGATTGTTATGGTTCATCGCTAGTGTGTCGCGCCACTAAAAGCTCTGGAGAACATTTTCTTTTTTGCTCTTGCAGCTCTACATCCTACATCCTATTTACAGTTACCTGACCGTAAATTGCCAGTCGCCCATTGTCTCTGCAGCCCGCGATGGGCCACATACGGCCAAGTCCATTTTCCTCACCTAAATGGACCATAGAGAACATTCTATCACTTTAATACACGGAGAGCCGAGGCACTTTTCCCACAATAGTCCTGGTGTGTAGATTATCCACCCTCTGTTGATTTCTGAGCTTTTTCCGAGAGCCCCGAGCTCCGTCTCAGTGTGTGCCGCCTCCGCCGCGAGCTCCTTTCTCACGCTCAACCAACTTTATGTATTCACCCATAGATATAAACACCACTCTCCTGGGTAAAGACCCTTTTTCCATTGTCTTACGCTCTGTTCCTCCATCCCCGACACTTACTCGTACTCTTTATTTTTAAGTCATTCTAGAATCTGCCTCCATCTCGCACACACACCGCCGAGCTGAAGGTGCTGGAAGTGGAGAGGATTGTTAACATGGAGCCGCGTCGGGTCCTCCAGGGATCCCAGAGAGGAGATGGTTTCAGAGGACGAGAGAACAACATAGAATACGTCTGCGCAATAGTCTGAGCGTTGTTGTCCTTGTTGTTCTTTTTTATTATTCATCCTTTTTTTTCTATTTTTCTATTATTTATCTCTATGCATCTTCAGGGGAGTGTCCAAACATTAAGTAGATTCTCAAATTTCCCATGGTACCTGAATGCAACCTTGCTACTCGGGTAGAAACTGCTGTAACTGTCAAATTCTCAAATTTCCCATGGTACCTGAACGCCCCTCATTACTAGGGTTTTAAACTACATACTTTTGTATGTACACTTGTTTAGAATGCTATCAATATTGGACTATATTATAATCATATGGACTGTTGTGTATTGTGAATGTGAACTGTAGTGTTTGTTTTAATTATTGTCTGCCGTACAGAACAATTTCCCTCAGGGGATAAATAAGGTTCTTATCTTATCTCATCTTGTGGTTTTTGCTCGAACATGTTTGTTTCCATGTTCACCTTCAAGTGTCACAATGCACAAACGCTTTGGAACGAGTCACGTTTCCGAGCCGCTGTTGTGATCTGGTTCTGGCTGCAACGTGTGCTGCATGTAAACACAAGCACTCTGAATGACTTCTTTGGAAATGTTACGGTGAAAATCCATTCGTATCTACATGTTTCGACTTTAATTGACTCCACGCTACCTAGAGGCGTCGCGCCCTCTCTAAACTCTAACAAGCTAATTAGTCTAATTACCTGTCAGTCATGTATCAAAGATGCAAACCATGAACAGGCCGCTGATAATTTTAGCGCTTCTGGTCGGCGTCCATCCGAGGGTTTGAACCAGGAAATGTGAATAAACGACGGTTAAATAAAAACACCAGTTAACACCAAGTTGAATTAAAACCTCGTGAAACCTTTTTAAGTTTTCACTTCTTTTTTTTTCTCTTTCCCAATCATCTCGCTGCTTTGTCATTACTGGGGGAATGTAATCAAGCCCTGTGAACACAAAATGAAAAACAGAAAAACAAGAAGAGAAACAGACAAAGAAGCCTGCAGAGCTGCAACCTGTACTTGAACCCAAACTGGAAAGAATCAGGACAGACCCGTGCCCCAGAGTGAAAAAACCAGCGAGTGCACATGCACCCTTTGTTTCTCACCCTCTCTCTCCCTCTGCCCTCGCTCTGCCTACAGAGGCAGACCGTTACTTATAAACTGCTCCGATGGCAAACTAACAGCCAGGGAGAGGTCAGTGTAGTGGACGGTTGCTCCGTGCCAGCAGATAATAAAGCTCTCCAACGTGAACTCTAAACCCAGAAAGTATATAAAAGTCCTGAAGTGAGACAACGCCCTCAGTTACTGTTTGTACTTAAAGGGAAGCTAAGATAGTGGGGCGGCACATATATCACAACACTCGTCTGATTCTGTGATGAAAGCACCACATTTTGTACATATCTTAGTGGATATATTTCAAACAAAAATCGCCTCCTAGTGGCCACAGCTGTCACATCTGTATTGTTTCATTGCAATATAGCTTTGTCCCACTTTAAAATGTGAGCTGAAGTAAATTATATTTGGGGTACTGAAAACATGACAGCAGCTGTAGGGGAGGCAAAGCATTCAGTAACCACTGGCGGCCATTTTTGAAAATGGCTGCCATAGTCCTCAGAATAAAAGTTTGCAATGGCCCAGTGTCCAGATTCATTCAACATATGTTCATAAATGGGTGTACCAAATTTGGTGAGGCAGTGCTGTGGTTTCCTACGGGCAGTGAACACAACACAGAACACGGTTGGGTTACACACTGGTTCTTCATCATCTTCAGCATCTGATTCATGCTCTAAATCTGGCTTACCACTGGAAAAAGTGGCTTAGCTTTGTCATTTGGCAAGGAGAACGTAAAGTTACGTGATGATCATTGTGTCCGAAAAAGACAGCCAATCAGCGTAAAGCCTACATGTGGCTGCCAGATAAGCATGAAAGGGGCGCCAAATCTGTGCACAAATGGGCCGTAATCTTCCCACAGCTAAAAATAGGATTGAAAAACAGCATCTGAGGCATTTCTGATGCAGCCAGTGTACCGTATCTTCTACATTAGCGCTAGAGAGAAAGGATAAATACTCCACTCAAGGTCCTCTTCAAAAAAAAAAAAAAAGGCAAACCAACAGTGAGAGAGAGGTCATCGCAGTGGAAGGTTGTTTCACTTCCAGGAAATAATAAAGCTCGAGAACATGAACTTTCGACCTAAAAAAAAAAGAAAGCATATTAACGTTATATCGCAACACTTTGGAAGACTGGAAGTGAGAAAATGCCGTTGGTTGCTAATCGTGTTTTGAATGCGGCGACTGTTTATTGAGAGAGGAGCGGAGCGGACTGCACGGATCATCTCCCGTCCAAAGATGCGATGTAGGCCAAGCTCCCAGAGCCAGCTCGGCACTCGGACCATCACAGAGCTCTGCTCCGGGTCTGAACCTGTCCAGACCAAACCCTCTCCCCTCCCTCTCCTCCCTCTCCTCCCCTCTCCTCCCCCCTCTAAACCCTCAGAGCTCTGGATCTGGTCCAGTTTGTGGCCTTGGCGCCTCGGCCACTATTAAACACAGCTGTTGCCTTCTGGGAAAACGCAAACGCTACCCGGGGTAGAGAAACAGCTCGTACTCTCTGTTTAACATTATTATCTCCATCCGGATGCACAGAGGACCAAAAAAAAAAAGCGAGCTACAGTAGGGGAGCTTTTAATTGCACTCAGATATGATTCTGCTGCCCTTCATTTCACTCATATATTCTCTTTGGAATAAAACCTCCTTCTATTAAGGCTGAAATACGAGACTCAGACGCAAAACAGCCCTAAAAAGAGTCTCAAGTGAATAATAAACTCAACAAAATGTACTGTAACTACCGTGTCTATGAATCCTTTGCATCCTTTGTTAATAAGGGGGGGTAACTTAAAACTACCCCCTGGTTCCTGGGAAACGGAGCCCCGGGTTCCGATCCTGTCTCAGATACGATGTTAATGGTGATTCTGATAGAAGGTGGAGCTGAATTTGGGGCTGTTTCTAAGCAGGGAGAACGACAATATTGTCTCAAACATTAATCCGATAATCGATTTCAGTCTTAAACACGAACATGGGACGTTCCTGGTGAGGGAACCTGGAGCCGATTAGATGCAGAACATGTGTTTTTAGATCGAGCTCCTCCATGAAATTCACATCTCAACATTGTTGCTGTCACAGAACGGTGAGAAGGGCTGAGAAGGACAGACGGCTCTTTTCCTCTCTAACTCACTATTTTTCTGTTTCTACCAATGCATAAAAAGTAAAATAACAACACACCAGTAAGTAGCTGATCTCACACAGGAGGAGCTGGGATAAAAAAGAAATAGAAAATAGTAAAAAATGAAAAGAAGAAAACGATGAATATACGAAATCTAAATCCAATTCAATGAAATCGAGGCTTAAAAACATCACTCAAAGTGCACTTTCTGTCACATTACAGTATAGAGGGTGAATTAAAAATAATAATCTATATTATGATGACGATCATCTTTATTGTCTACCCTTTTTTTCAGAATTAAAGAGCAATCAATCCAACCGATTTACTTTACTGTAACTTGGAACTGGTGAAAAAACAGAATTTTAACTATCTACTCTACATATTACAACTACTACTAAAGCTACACTATATATATGTGTGTGTGTGTGTGTGTGTGTTTGTGTGTGTGGGTGTTAACACACACACAAATACATCCTGATGCTGTATGAATATATCCCTCACCCAGATGCCACTCCTCATTCGCTTAATTTATTTCCAATTTCTTTGACTGTTACCTTTAAGTGATAGATCATCTTGTGTCTTTCATGCTTCTGTAATTTTCATTATATAGAGGTTATAAATTCTGCACCTCTAACCCCCCCCCCCCCCACACACACACACACATACACACAGTGTCAACAGCTCCCAGCTGTTTAACTCTTACTTTTGCTATTTTTAGTGCAGATGTCAGGACTTGCCGTAGCATTAAACCTTGTCATAGCCTCGTTTCCACATCATTAGCCCCCTGACAACATCGCCTTCCAAACAAAGTGCACTCTGCAGCGTTTTCCCTCCATCAGCCCTCAGACACGTGCGTACGTGTCCTCGAGTGTTTGACATCAGTTCTAATGCCGTTCTGTGATGTCGACGCCCCCCCCCCCCCGAGCCGTTCGTTCACCTTCAGGACCGCCGAGGCTTTCTTTTGCTGCGCTGGCTCGGCTCTAACACGGCCGCTCGCCTCCTAAATGTCAGGGAGGAGGCGACGTTATTGTTTCGTGCGCTCCTATTTAGAAAAGAAAGAAAAACACGGATCCCAACTGGACGGAGCCCGCGGGCTCTCTCAGGCCGAGATGGAGTCCAGCCGCGGCCTTCATCCCCTGGCACCGGGTCAGACACAATCAGGTACTGGCTCGCAATCAAAGCTGCACAGTTGCCCTTCGACAAACCACCCCCCCACCCCCCACCCCCTCCCAACCCTACCCAGAAAAAAAACAATTTTCAACTTAAAAAACACCGTGTTCTGCTCAGAGAGACAGAGGGAGAGAGAGAGAGAGAGAGGGAGAGAGAGAGGGAGAGAGGGCCAGAGCTGTGTTTGTTCTCCAGCACCTGATCTTCATTTGCTCTGCGGCTTCCACATATTTACTTGAATATAACGGACCTGAGTTTGACGAAAGCACGATGCCGCGAACGGGCTCTGTTTGTGGTCTGAGGGTCGGCCGGGTCGCGTACTGTAGCAGCAGCTCTCAGGCTGTTTGGAGCAGATCTAGAACGGTTGGATCTAGGATTCATCCTGGTTTTCTGGTGTGAAAACAGAGGCCTTGAGGCGCTGGTTTCATCAGAAATGACTCAGACGCTATTTTAAAAACCTTTTTACGGTCATATTTCTTAGCTTTGGGAATGTTACGGCCCAATTAGAGCGCCCTTTCATGCTTATCTGGCAACCACATGTAGTAGGCTTTATACTGATTATTTCCTGCCGCTCACATGATGTTCACGTTACTTCATGTTCAAAGCAAAGTGCGGATCTTCCCAAATCTGGCGCCCTTTCATGCTTTCATGCTCATCTGGTCTTTTCAACAACTCACAAAAGTGATTACGGGACTTTAGGTTGCTTGCTAAACAAGGAACACTCATTTTTACATTTCAATATCCAAAATTACAGATGTATGAATGTTTTTCTTGCACACGACAAAAACAATTCATCCTAATCTCTTAGGTTTACAACTTTTCAACTTTGTGTTGGTACCTGAACTCCTCTCAGTACTACGGTGGCACCCTGGGGTGGCCAACCCCTGGACACGCCCCTGTGTCTGGATAAGATAAGATAAGATAAGATAAGATAAGATAAGATAAGATGAGATAAGACAGGATAACAGCAAAGCCAAGGTGTTCATCTTTTTCTATCCTGGGTTCCTCTTTAATGTCTTGTAGCCTCTTTAAAAAAACATTGTTAACGAGTTGAAATCGACATTGTCGCTAATACTTAAGTTGCTGTGTGTATAAAGATTTATGTACCCCACAGGTTGAGCAGAAGATTTGGAAAGTTTCAGACTTTGTCAAATCCTGGCGGAGGTATCAGAAGTGATAATCCTGCTGTAAGTCCTCAACATTTGGTAAACAGAGGATTGGACCAAAAAAAAAAAAAAAGAAAAAGTGGAAAAAAAAACAAAAACGAGGCAGATAGGAATACATCAACACTGCTGAGACAATTTCCACCTCTTCATATGGAGCTAATGGTGTGTTTTCTGAGGACACACACACACACACACACACACACAGAGTCACACACGTCCCTGAAAATAAAGACTGTCACGTACAAAGGTGCATTTCAGGATGTCTGTGTCTCGGCAAGCGAGCCAGCACAAATCTAGCCAGCCAGGCATGCCGTGAATGTTCACAACCCGAGAAGGGACTCAGTCTAAGGTCAAGTGGATGCACAAACACGGCTAATGCCGCCGGGTTTATCGCCTGATATTCCTCCGCAGATGAAGCTCTGATCGGCTCCGGGACGCCTGCCTCCAGCTGTACACAGCACAGACAGTGAGTGAATGGTGGGTCTGAGCTGTTGGTTTGTTCCCGCTCTCCCCTTCACCTCACCTTACCTTACATGGAAGATCTGCAGAGCGGACCGAGCCGCGCTTTGTTGACAGACCCGTGCTCGGTAGCTTTAGTTATGAGGCGACACTGCCCGGTCCAATAACACTCAGTCAGTGACAAGAACCATCGCTAATATTTACTTTATGCACGTCTGACCTCTGAGTGTTTGTGTTTGTGTCTGTTACAAAGAGAGAGAGAGAGAGAGAGAGAGAGAGAGAGAGAGAGACAAAGATGATGATTATTAGACTGTACCCTGACAAGTTCAGTTTGCTCCTGGAGAAAATCTTGGAGTTTTTCTGAAAAACCTCCTTTTTCCCCTAGTTCCTGGGAACTGTGACCTTCTCAAGAGTGATAGAAAACAAAAAAAAAGACGAGGTAAAAATGAGATAAATCTGAGAAAATAGGAACTCAAAAGCAAGAGAAACTATCTGTCCAGTCTATCCAGATTAGTTCAAATAAGTGAATACGGAGAGTGCTTTAATTTAAGATTCTGGAGACAGTTGATATAATAAAAAAAAAGAACTCTTAAAACAAGATGGATTATGAACCAGGATCCAGTAAAAACAGGCGGTTGTGTGAGGGGTCGTCGGCAGAGCGCTGTCGTCAACGTGAAAAGAGGAATTCCTCGCTGTGAAGAATCGGAAGGTTCAGATCGAGATCATCTGGTGGAAATTTACAGCGGTCCTCGCAAGCGAAGCTAAACGGGCATGTGTGTGTACGTGTGTGTGTGCGTGTGTGCGTGTGTGTGTGTGTGAGGCAGCGTCTGTTTGTGCTTGTGTTCAATAAACAAATGGGACAACTTGATTAAGCCTAGTTTAGTGTGAAGACGTGGGCCTAATGAGGGATATTGGTTTCATTGTGCCAAACAAAAACAATGGCATTATAAAATGGGAGCCAAGTTATACGGATGAGGAAGAGGAGGAGGAGGAGGAGGAGGGACGGGAGGGGGGGGGGCGTGGAGAGAAGCTCATTTGATGAAGATCACACTGAATTATACATTAAGTGTATTACATTAAGCATTTATCATTTTGAGTCATTTATTCCTGCAGGTGCTGTAGGAGAGGGAGCGAGAGAGAGAGAGAGAGACGGAGATAGAGAGAGAGAGAGAGAGAGAGAGAGAGAGAGAGAGAGAGAGAGAGAGAGAGAGAGCGGGATTGAATCCCAGGAAGACTGTAAAAACCGAGCAGGAGAATTTAGGTCAAGTCATCGTGCATCGAAGTGTTCGACGAACCTCTGTGACCTCGCTGAACCTCGCAGCCCTGGACAAGTTGCACAGTTTTGGATGAAATTCCTCCCTCTCTTTTCACTCCATTCCACATCATCTTTCCTCCCCCCTCCCCCCCTCCTCCCCTCCCCTCCTCCCCCTCCTCCCCTCGCCATTCCGTATTTATACATTCCTGCTCCGGCTCTCTTTGTGGTCTCGTCCTCCGTCCCATTTTTTCTAATTACCTCTTTTATTCTCTCACTCACTCACCCGCACTCTCCTGTGTTTTTCCGCCTGCTCCGCTGTCATCACTCTGTCATCTGCGTTTTTTTTTATGTGGCCCGAGCTGGAGGAGGAAGAGGAGGAGGAGGAGGAGGAGGGGGAAGAAGACTGGCCGTAATCCAGATCCTGATGCATGGGCTGTTTTGGTGGGGGGGGGTGGAATCTGGTGTCAGACCTCACAAAGGTCATAAAATGGAAAAGATGGATGCAGTGCTGACTTGTAGCACAGCACACTGTCATAGCCAGAGGGGAGGAAGCATGTGTGTGTGTGTGTGTGTGTGTGTGTGTGTAGCACACGCAGCATATGTACAGTACGAGTGTGCGCGTGTCGACTCGGGTGTAAGCATGCGAACGTGTTTGTCTTTTCATCTGCACTCATTTAACGGTTCATCAGGGAGTAATAGGCATTAACCATTAGAGAGGGAAATATATTGGAGGTGACAGGCACATAAACACCTAGGTCCTGTACACACACACACACACACACACACACGCTATGCTGGGCTCCTGTCCACACAGTGCTGGGGAGTAACAGAACATGCACGTCCAGTGATCAGCTACACTCCTCTCTGTGGGAATTTAATGGATTGCATGAAGGAATTTATCAATTTCACAGGAAGAAAAAAGTTGCTAAACACAGAACGTGAAGTTGTGGGAGTGTGAGTGTGAGTGGTGGGCAAGAGGTCTTATCTGCGGTTGCCAGATAAGCATGAAAGGGCGCCACACAGACTGCGATGTTCCATTCATCGTCCGTCATCTCACCTGGGACAAAGTTGTCTCTAAATATGGGATAAAAACACTAAATCTGAAGGAAAGGGACTATTTCTTGAAATAAGATAAATGAGATAAACTTGTTTATCTGAAAAACTGACTGGATGTTGTTGCCTCCATAATATTCCAAACTCCTAAAAATAGGATCGTAAAAGCGTCTTGTAAAGTAGCATCTGAGATAATTCCTGTTAAAACTAATGTTCCAGATCTTCTATTTTAGTACCAGAAAACAAGGATAAACACTCCAATTAGGTCGCATTAGGACCACTTGTAGTAATCCCTCTATTTAGGCCTGTAGAACGACATTTACAACACGTTACTCACGTCGATTAATTCGACAAGACTACGCTACAAATTCCGTTTTTCGGACACATTTTGTCGTTCTCAGGGGGAGAAAAAAACGTTTTGAGAGGAGCTCCTCCTGGACGACAACGCTCCTCCATACCTGGGCTGTTTGTCGGCCTCGGGTCCAAAAGACAATGACGACGTTCCCAGGATGCGGCTGCCAAGGGGCAGCTGGAGCCGCCGCCGAACACGCCTAATGAAAACTTAATGCTCGTTGGCAGGGACCGCCACTGCGCTGCCCCCCCCCCCCCATACCCCTCCGACCGCCCCCCCCCCCCTCCTCTCAGAGGATTTAAGATCAGGCTGACTTCAAGCCAATGTCAAGATCTGTGGAGCCCAAAGTCGAAAAGCACTGGCAAGCGCCTCTCCGCCATTCCGAGGAATGCAGATCTTGAGAGAGAGAGAGATAGAAAGAGAGAGAGAGAGAGAGAGAGGGAGGGAGAGAGAGAGAATCTGCAAAAGAGATCTGAACTGGCTCGGGATGGTCGCCCCGCTTCCTCACCAACAGAATTCCTCTTTGAGGCTTACTCTGCACGCCGCGCCTTATCCCCATGAAAGCCATAAAATCCGGAGATTGGCGCTCGGATCTGGAATTTTGAGTCGGGGCAAAATTACTCTCCTTAGGAATTAGGTCCAGCGGTGCAGATGGCAAGTGAAAGACAGAGAAAGAGAGGGGTTTGGGATGTGTGTGTGTGTGTGTGTGTGTATGTGTGTGTGTGTATGGGGGGGGTGATCTGTGGTGTGCAGAGACAAATGTGTACAGGAAGAGTTGTGGAGTGACAGCGGCATGTTGAATCCTGGTCGGGAGCGTGCCCCCCCCCCCCCCCTCCCCCACCCCCTCCACTCTCCATTGCTTTGAACAGGGAAGCGCTGGACGCCATGGCGGGCCCCCGATGCGGCTCTTGGATAAGGAACGCCGTCGGTAATCCAAACCAGAGAGCGGGGAGCGGGATACGAGCCGCCCTTTGTGCGCTCCGAGAAGTGAGAGTCATGATATCCCTGTGTAATGAGCTCCCCTCTGATCCCTACAACGGCTCGGGAGACGGGGAGAGGACCAGGAGAGTGTAGGTGGTGGGGGGTTTCAAGAAGTGCTTTGTCTTGGAATTCCAGTTCCTGATTCAGACTTCCACAGAGGGTCCGGCTCAGCCTCTCCCAGAAACCCGCGGTATTCCGACTGTTGATAAAACACGATTCCTGGGAGCTTGTTGTGTTCTGCCTCAAAGGGATTCCTCCATCAAAGTAAATTGCTGCTCGCCTCAAAAAAAAGAAAAAAAGAAAAGAAAAAAGATGCAAACAACACAGCGGAGAGGAATCAGACTTAAGTAGGTTTTTCATTGTCGAGGTGGGTGGTGGAGTGAACGTCAGAGCGGAGCGGCGTTTGTCAGCTGTTCGGCTCTTTTCTTCCGTTCTATTTATCCTGCTTTTCACAGATCTGCCGGGACAGGAAACCTTTAAACTCTCGGCGGTTACCTCACTTTTCTTAGATCTTTCCAGACAAACGTATTTTTCATCATTGTTCCAGAACGAGCCCAGAACGAAGGTCGCCACCTATTGGTGAGGTGAGGTATTGATTTGATATCGAACAATTGAGATTTCGGACTCGATACCCAGGATGGCATACGATACCAATATAGATGCTGATACAATGAAGATATGATACGAATACAGAGACTCACATGATAGGGATATGATAGCATTACGATATCGATACAGTAAAGATACAAAAATACCAATATAATATACCAATAATAATAGGATAAACATACAAAATCAATATGATACAAATACACTGTAGATAAGATAAATATACAGTACCAATAAGATACAATATTGATACAATACGGATACAGTATGATAAAGACACAATACTGATATAATTCTGATGAGGTACCAATACAAAAACTCTAAATACAGTAGTCGAAAATACAGTAAATTATTAATAACTTAGGAATCATTAGATCAAAATACATCCATCCATTGTCTTACCTGCTTTATTTAGTGAGGATAGCTAGATATTGTAGCATTTATGTCATTAGTTCATTTGTAACCAGGTGTGCTTGTGTGTCAGACTTGATCCTGGTGATACTATCGTAACTTTCTGTGAGTCTCCGTCTCAACGAGAGACACATTTATTCCAAATGACGTAGTTTAGGTATCGATATTTTCCAATGAGAATCAGTCCCGGGGCAGAAGTGTTTGTAATCTGGAGGGATCTGGTCGAGGACGGAGATTTACAAAGCCGTTTGTAATCAGCTACAACCACAAACACGTCCAACAAAAAAAAAAAGATTTTTTTCATCTTGCTTCGATTTCCTGAGGGGAGGAGAAGGATCTGGTGGTGGGACGGTGCCAACCGGAGCCCCGGTTCATCTCAGGTGCCTCTTCGTTTGCAGGCCCCGTCCCTCACACACACACACACACACAGACACACACACACACACACACACACACACACACACAGACACACACACACACGTTGTTTGCATGTGGCGCACATTGATTCGATGAGCGGCGGCGAGGCGGGAATGTTTCTGGTTGTTATTCCAGGGCAGTCGGAGCCGGGAGGACCACCTGGGTATCGCCAGCCTCGGCGTTTCCAAACAGTGTGTTCAGCCGTGTTGTTGTAGAAATCCCATCCTGCCCCCGCTCCCTGCGAAACCCTCAAAGCAAACACCCCTCGTATGCGTGTGTGTGTGTGTGTGTGTTTTCACTCCATATTCTGATTACAATCGCACAACCTGACCGGGCTCGAGGTACGCGAGCCAGCTGTTTGGGAGCGCGGTCCGGAAACATGGAGATAAGGTCGATAGCGCCTTTTCCGAGCGTCTTCGAGGGGTTTGCGTGCCTGTTTCTACTCTCGGCCGCCCCGCCTGCGCTCTAAGAGGTTTAGCGTAAGTCTGCGGCTGAGTCTGATGAGCTGGCACGGCTCCTCGGCCTGGCCGAGCTGCAGAGACGGACCGTCCGAGGCAGAGCAGGGCGAGCCCCTCCAGGGTCCCCAGACCCCGGCACAGGTCATTCCAACCCCGAAAGGCCTAGATAGAGCAGAGGGGGGCCTCACATCGAGTTAATATGCAGCCACAGAGTATTGGATTTGTTTGCTGCTACTCCACCGAAACAACAAGGACAAAAAAACAAAAAAAAACTCAGTATTTGTCACAATCACTCTTCATCTACCTACCTCTGCTATTTTCCGTTTTTTGAATTACATGTTTTATTGTTGTCGGCAGTGCTCCGTCTGCCCGTCATGAAATATTGCTTCCGCTACCTTTCCCTTATTTGTCAGAAAGCCATTTTCCGAAGCAGCGGTTTCCCATCCGGCGCGTTGCATCACTGTATTAACTCTGATGAAAGCTTTACGGCGTTTGGCAAAAATCAAAATAAACCCAACTCGGCCCTAAGAGAGAAATCTGTCAGCGGAGCTCAAGGTTCATTTAGCAGTAACAATCTGCGAGTCTCGCAAGGTGTCCTAGAAATACTGTAAAGCTTAATTAGATCTGACACGAGGCCTCGCGTTCGAAAGGAAATCACACAAAAGTGCGACGAGACTCATTTAAGCAGTAATTAGAGGTTATTTTCCACCACAAAATAACTGGGTCACGAGACGTTTCGCAATGAACCAGGAGATGTCAGGACGAGCGGAGGATGACATCTTCTCAGATGTCACTTTGCATCCAGGAAATGTCTTTGAATCCAGGAGAATATTAAACTTTTTTGTCTTTTTACTTTCACTAGAGGAGCCTGAAGAGAGAGCATCTCACACACACACACACACACACACACAGTGAGTTCCCCAGTAAGTAAGTAAGTTCCTGGGATAACCTTCCAGGCACAAACAGACACGTTTATGAGCGTTTCAGTGTCTTTTTCCACGTATGCATAGCGGAAATGTCTGTGTGAAGGGTGATGGGGGGGGGAAGCTTAACAACATGTGCAGTCCTGCACTGAGGAGTGTAAACACGACGCCGGGACATGCTGACACATTATCATACACATAGTCCCCGCAGCAGGGAAGTTTTGCATAAGGAATGCGAAATAACAATGGGCAATAACGGCATGTGGAGAGATCTTTATTTATCTCGCTCTGACATTTACTTCAGACCAGGGAGTTCTACCAATATTATTCTTTCTCTGACACAAACATGCACTCGTATACAAAGGAAAGAATTTCATATTTTTGGGGGAGGGCGGAGGGGTGGTGGGTGGGGTGCTGCTGAACAAAGTCATTCATCTTCTCTGTGTGATGCCCCGGCTTTGTTGCGGCTTCAAGGTCTGAGTCACTTTGAGAATCCCATGCAGACAGGGCAGCACCTTGTATACAGCGTGATAGGATGGGGGGGGGGGGGGTGGCCATTTGTCCCTGTCAAGCACTTTGGGAGCACGCGCAGGCAGGTTCCACACACGCTGCTGGGATTCATATGGAAAAACATGTCGGGAGGAAGCGTGGAAACAGAGCCAGACAGCGGTATGGATCACAGGCACAAATCAGGAGCGACACGCGGTTCATGCCTTATGCATGTTGTTTCACTGTAGCCCGCATTAACAAGACAGGCACATGTGTAGCATGTATCACAACCAATCAGCTCAGCCCGGAGTCAGGAGGAGGAGGAGGAGGAGGAGGGGGAGGGGCCGGATGGATCAGGCCACAGGGATGGAGCCTGGACTTTGGATCTGACTCTGTTTTCATCCAGTAGAGACTGGAGGCATTATGAGGTTTTTGTTTCTTCTCCTTTTTTGGGGTTGAGAGGGAGAGGGGGTCGTCTGTCCCAGTCCCATCGACGTGACACATCAGGAGCAGCGTCATTGATTTTCTTCAAATTTGGCAGAAACGTTCGCTCGAAACCCTCCTGATTCGATTGTGGTCCTCCAAGGTCGCAGCATTTTTCCGTAACTCCAGGATTTATGAGCCGGCTATGACAAAACCCCCGTAGAAACGTCTCAAAGGTCAGAGTACACAAAGCGGATTACAGTCAGAGGAATCAGAGGGACTTCATTCATCTTGAGGGAAATTCTGAATGCATGAAGATTAATGAATAGATAAAGATATGAAAATATACAGGATGACATCAGGGCCCGCAGATGATGGCAGAAGTGGACAAAGTAGGACAGAGATGAAATATGACGTTGTACCTGCAATAAATAGAATAGAATAGCTTTTACTGTCATATTAAAGTGTAGGAAAATATGTTGAGATTTTATGACAATTACGGCTCATACGCAAGACGCCCTTCAATCAAAACACCTGGAACTACCAAAACTTTGGAAACATGGCTTTTATTTAGGGACAAAACAAACAAAGTGTAACTTACCACATAACCAGGGGCGTATCCAGACATTTATGTTCGGGGTGGCCCCCAGGGCAGGTCTAGGTAAAAACTGCTGTGATCATCAGATTCTCAAGTTTGTGATGGTACCTGAACGCACCACGTATGTGACAGCCCCATACAGTACAGTCCATCAGACTGACCCCCCCCATACCCCCCCCAGGGCCTCTCCCAGGCCACCCCTCAGAAACACTACTGGACTGAAGCATCTGCAAGAAAACTCACTGTCCTGCAAAACGTGAAAGGTCACAGGCAGCAAAATAAGTAACGACCACCGTGGTCCAAATCAATGCAGTGATTCTACGCTGTGTATTCTACGCTGTGTATTCTACGCTGTGTATTCTACGCTGTGTATTCTATGATCCGGACAGACCTGGGTGTAAACTGCAGCCTGACTGGTTGGCACAGGCCCACAACAGCCAGGCAGAAACTCCATTTCTCTTGCTCAGGAAAGAAGGAAGCAGGCTTTACCGGAGTTGTCGTGCCTCTGGGCTGCAGGCATTGATCCCGTGGAGGTTAATATGAATACTGATGGGGCATGTGGATGTGTGTGATAGATAGTGTGTGTGGGGGTGTTTGTTTCCCTATGCTCTACCTCTTTCTGCGTGCCAGCAGCTGGTCCAGCTCTTTAACAACATCTCCGACTCTAAACGGCTTCTCAGTTGGAACAATTTTTTTTTTGTTTGTTTGTTTGGTTGGGAGCCTCTCTCTCTCTCTCTCTCTCTCTCTCTCTCTCTCTCTCTCTCTCTCTCTTTCCCCTCCTCTCTCAGAGTTTCTACAGGAGTGGTCCAGGCTCGTCTGGCACGGTGTGGGATAAAAGCGGACTGGAAGCGCAAATGGAAAAATGAATTGGCTCTCCGGTTGCAAACTCCCAATCTTTGTTTGCTGCGTTTTAATCAACCGAGGTCTTGATCGTGCAAATCAAAACCTCGCTGTGCAGCGAGGGGAGCCGCGAGCCTGGAACCGGCATGCAAATACGCATAATACAACTGTGATCAACACATCAAGAGCCATTTCTCCCAGACCCAAAACTCAATTTCACTCTGGTGATGAAAACAAACCCACAATAATAAAATAAAATAAAAAATCTGGGCCTTTTTCTGAGCTTTTTATCCCGTGATCTGGACGGTTTTACGTTTAAGATCCAAGCTCATAACTGCCATCGCCACTTTTCCCTTAGAGTCACTTTGGGATCCGTTGACATTTTTTCATGACTTGTCTAAACCTCACGTTGAAGGAGCGACTGTTTCGCAGTCGTTTCCTGGATGCGTTTTGCTGGGACTGAGGTCTTTGTAATAGAAGGAGAGAAAAAACAAAAACAACAAACATGCAGAGAAACAGGAGAAAAGTAGAACATTGTCGTCAGCGTTATTGGAATGTGAGGGGGACTTATTTGACCGATCGCTCGCTGTAATCCTTTTTCCAGTGACCAAAGTGTTTCTCTTGTTCCATTTCATCGCTCTCTGGAGAAAGCCCTGACTTCTGCTTTTCACGTTTTCCCTGTCATTCTTCCTGTGCTTTGTTTTTCCTCCTATTTAAAACGACTCTTTCTGTGACCTTTTCTCGGCGTTCCGAGCAAGTGTGAACGTTCAAGTTTGATTCCAATGATTTTCTTTCTTTTTTTTTTCCAAATGTCACTGGAAGAAACCTGCGCGCCAGCAAAGACGTATGTTCTCTACTTTTGCGCTTTCACATCTATGACAAGGACAAACACTTCACAGCTGCCAAACAGAGGTGACGCAAAACCAAAAAAAACCCCTCAAAAACATAAAAGAAATGCTACGGAAAAAAGCTACAAACAGTCACAGATACCATGCAGATCGGGTTGAGTGGGAACAGTGATTTAAAAAGGCGCCCCTTACATTTGTTCATGACTAATTGGTATTAACTTTCAGACTCGTATATTTATACTCGTATATATATCATTTATTTCGAGACATGGTCGTGGCACACACTGTAAGCGAAGATGCAGAGTCTAGCCACTAGGGGGAGCTTGTGGTTGAGGTCGTACCATGTTGGATGCCAATCAATACACAAGTGGTGACATAGATATCATCGATGGATGAACCGATGGATATTTGAAGAGGGTATGGTGCCATAGAATGGTTCGGCCCCCCCTAGAGGCCTGGAGGACTGCTGCAAGTTATTCGGTTATTGGTACATTTGGTGTCTGAAGAGCTTGTGTGCATGCCAGTGATAAACAATGCTGTGACCTGCAGCAGTTTAGACGCCATGACTTCCTCCATGTGTGCTCCTGCGATGATTAACTGATTAACTACGTAAATAGACACAAAACCACAGACCTGAACAGACACTGCCACCTATCTGTGCAAACGTGCATGACACTAACTCAAACACCATATGAACAACCTGGCCTCCTCACCTCTTGTTTCGACATCGACAGAGTAAAACATACTTCAAACTGAATAAAACAGCGATTCTATTTTGAGCAGAGCGTTTTCCCTCGGCTAACGAGAAGTGTTTATGCTGCACTTGAGCTCGCTCCCTCGCGATACATATTCAACTGTGACGAGCATTTTCTGTTGTGGCCGATTCGAATATTACTGTTTTGATCAAAGAAAAAAACAACATTCTCCTCTTTCCATCCCATGGTTTATTTTTAACCAGTCTCATAGTTGTAGTAGTTTGCACTTTTGGTCAGACCTCCATCATGTGTTTATTTATAGTTTGTCATTTAGCACGGGCTTTCATCCAAAGCGACATACAAAGGAAAACATCAAAGGTACATCACAAAAGAGACCAATAAATACCGCTCAGTGTTATTGTATTTGTGCTCCAACTTTTCAGCTTCGCTTCTCTGTGACCGTAAATCTAAAAATGTGAGTTTTACAAGTTCAAAAAAACAAAAAAACAGGAGTAAACTGTTAATTTTGGTCTCTCTGAGGCTGGACGGTCTAATTAGAGCCTCTCAAGTGCGCGACACTGTGGACGTCCTTGGAGCGTCCAGCTTCTAAAATTAGATAAAATGGAGGAAAAGAAAAAGAAAAAAAAGGCGAAAAGGTTTAACGATCAAAGGGCGCTTGCTTTATTTTCAGTCTGATGCATGATCTGAGCTGACGGTTCGCTCTCTTTGAAAACATTTCCACTATATTACTATTCGACACGACTATGTAGAAATGCCTCTAATATCACTATGAATCTGCAGCGCTCCAAAGAGTACACGAGGTAAAAGAAAAGAAAAAGAAGCAGATAATCAACCACTTCTTCTCACATCCAGATTTGTGTGAGAGTCAGCTCTGTCTGGTCCTCTCGCTGTTGAACACCTGCAGAGCGAGTGGAGGTTTTAAAAAGACGGAGGACGACACGGGGACGAGCCAGAAAGCGGGACCCTTCACGGAGTACGCAGAGCTATTTACGGGAAGCGGTCAGCGTGGAGGAGGGGGGATAAACTGAATGGTACTCGCCATTCAGACCGAGGCGCACCTGGCCCGGTCCTCAGCTGCGGCGAATTGTTGCAACATCTCACAAATTCAGTTTCCAGACACACCAGAAAGAAAAAAAAAAGTGTTTACGCGACTCTGCGGGTCAGCCATCGGGGAGCTTTCCAACACTGTGGCTTCTTAAACTGCACTTTGAGGAGCGCAGAGTCGCTGTAATGAGAAGGAGAGAGAGGGGGTCGAGAGTAGAGAAGAAACACGGAGGCTAAAGCTAAAGAAACTTCCTCCTCGTGACCTTGGCGAAATCCATACAACAAAGTTTGAGTCGCTGCAAACATTAAACTGAGGGGCCACGCACACACACACACACACACACAGGCGCTGATACTGTACATCCACAGTGCAAGCGTGCATTATTTCCTGATGGATTTCTCAAAGGCATCGCTATGTAAATGGCTGCCAGAGTCAACAGCCGGCGGCCCGTGAGCACACACAGCGACCTGCCTCAGCACTTCGGGCTCCCGCAGCCGCGTCGATGACGCGCCCGCATCGATAAAACTAATCAGATTTCTTTCATCGCGCAAATGAATTTAGCATTGTATTGCTGCTTGTTCCGTTTTGCGACGCTGATGCTATTAACCCGTGATGGCAGGAAAGCACAGGTGGTGGTGTGTGTGTTTGTGTGTGTGTGTGTGTGTGTGTGTGTGTGTGTGATCTTTTAATATACACACACACATGTCAGTGTCTGATAAAATTTGCTTTGTGTCTCTCTGAACTGAAAACATCTCACACCTCATTCAACACAGATCCTTGAATCTTCCATCTATTGATATTTTGCTCCGTTTTTTTTCTAATATATGGGAAAAATTCCACTCTTGTAACCTCTGACCTTCATCTACGCACGTCCCACGCACACGTGGGTTTCATAATTGAATTATAATTGCATTATTTAGCAGTTTGTCTTCATATATCCATTCACATATCCATTTTGTCTGCTAAGTCCATTCACTGTCACAGTTTATCTCTCTCATGACTCTGGGGGCTTTTACAACTCCTGACTCTTCTCATTAGCCATATCCATACCATAAACATGTCTTCTGTAGTCTTGATACAGCCATTTATCTTCTCCTGACCTTGTGGCTAACTCTATCTGTGTGTGTGTGTGTGTGTGTGTGTGTGTGTGTGTGTGTGTGTGTGTGTGTGTGTGTGTGTGTGTGTGTGTGTGTGTTTAGCTACATAGCTAGATAGCTAGACTGAAAACACGTTAGAGTCTGGGTTAGCCAGCTAGCTAGCTGATAGATACACACTATCTGGCTAGTTAGCTACATGTGGCTACACTACTGTATCTGGCTAGCTAGGTTCTACTGTACATTCACTCCAATAACCCAGGATCTGAACATGTTTACAGTTCGGCTAGCCAGCTAGCTAGCCATTGAACTAACTAGCTGGGTGGCTATGAGGATAGTATCTAGCTAATGTGTAGCTGCTCTAGCTAGCTATCAGCTAGCTCGCTAGCTCGCTAGCTGATACATGCTAAATGTTTTCAGCAGCTGCATTTAATCAGATATTAGACGTGTTCTACACATTCTAGAAGCTACAAGCTAGCACTAAAGTAGCTCATACAGGGTTTAATGTCAGTGTCTATCTCTAATTCACTTACTGCTCATTTTCTGATTTAAATACTTCTCTTTTTCACACTCAAGACTCGGCTGCAACGGAGACGTTAGGAGACAATAGCAACAGGTGAGGAGAGAGGAGGAAATTAACCACGTAAAGCGCTCTCCAACCAAGCTGTGCCACTGCTGAGCTCCTACAGCAGCTGGAAGCATTATCGTCTATTGAGAATCGGGAGCTTCGCAGGTGAGGTTTGTTTGAATATGTAATTCTAATATCCGTGTACCCCTGATCCATCACACCTGCTTGGTGCTGACAGGGTGAACTCCAGGAGACTCAGGTGCTGTTTGTTTGAAGGAGGAGAGAAAGAGCCAATCACAGGTATTATGATGGGAGATATTTTCAGCCTGACTTTTAAAGCTCAATAATTAATAGAATCCACCTGCTGAGGCGCGAAACAATCGCAAAACGTGTTTGTATAAGAGAAGGTTACATTTTCATATGTTCTGTTAATTATGTATGCAGATATGTGAATCATATGGTGATGATCCTGCTTTATTTGCAAATCAGTGAAAGAAAAAACAGAGAAACGCAGCATCGATATAAGAATGAAACATCTGTGCAGATGATGTAGCAATTTACATAACTTAAGACGTCACCTTTGAGAGGTTAAACACACACAATAATGCAACGAAACTGAATCAGAATGAACAGAAATATCACAACCCTCATTAATATCACAGACTGTTACTGCAGGAATGAAATTAAGCAAAGAAAGAAAATCACAGTATTACAAAAAATCTGGAGAGAGTTTCAGAGTTTTAATTCTGGGCAAAAGAGAATAATGCAAGTAAATGCAGTGCATAATTTGGCTCCAAATTAGTGACTTGTAATATCGCACTTGCAATTTTCAACTGAGAAATGTCTAAAATCTAAAACGCTCGGCCTGAGAATGAATCTGCGTATCTGCAGGACCAGGTGCTGTTTTTCTGCCCTAATGAGGGCGACGTCGTAAAATAATCTCTCATCTCCAGGATGTGAAAACTCCGGGCGAGGCAGGAAGTTTTTTTTATTATTATTATTTCATGTTGTTTTATGTTTGTGGTGTTAATCAGTTAAAAATCTTTCCTAACATACAGAGAGAGAGAGGGTGACACGGCGAACAGCTGGTCCACATCCTCTTCTTGTCTAGACTGAAGGTTTTTCAGCACGCTCTCTCTCTCTCTCTCTCTCTCTCTCTCGCTCTCTCTCTCTCTCTCTCTCTCTCTCTCTCTCTCTCTCTCTCTCTCGTCCCCCAGCTCAGAGGAAGATGATCAGACTGGAACAGAGTGTGGCTGTCTGCGGGGCCGTGTTACATCTCGAGGAGCTGGAGCCTGTCTGGTGCAGGCGGGACGGCCTCTGACTGAGCGACGGACCCCTGCAGACGCTCGCTGCAGCTCCCGGACGCTCTCGCAGGCTGCTCTGGCAAAGTCCACAGATTCTCTTCATCCGGGAGCAGATTGCGATCTCCGGTCGAGTCCAAAGTCCCGGGCTGGAAGCAGCTGAGTGATCAGTCAAAGCAGATGCACATCTATGGCCAACGAGGCAAGGAGCAGGAAGTCCTTTACATGCTGAAATCAGGATCATGTGATCCTAGCTTCAGTTACGTGGGAAAAACGAAGGACCTGACTGTGAGTTTTGCAGCAGTTTGGAGAGGTTTCTAGTTGTATGTCAGGGTACGTGCTCCAGGTTCTCCAGATGTGGTTCCATCAGAGATCCAGTTACCGCTCGGAGTCAGAACTCGGACAGAAAATAGAAAGCAGAGAAAGAACAGAGTGGCCACAGCACCATCTGTCAACATCCTCCAGACATTTCACAGAGAGGTTCTGTCTTATTAATTAAGATTAAGACGAGTGTGCAAGAATGCAGAGAGACTCAATGACTCGCGTGGTCTGTGACGCGACCTGGAATGAAGAATCTGTCAAAGGAACGTGATTTTGGCTCCGTGTTAATCGTCCCTTTGAGGGACTTTCCGACCCCCTCCCACAGCGGTATAATGAGATCAGTGTTCATATGTGTGGATGAGAGGAGCTGGATCCAGCAGGTGGAAGCTGGAGAAGAGGCTGAACATGGGTCAGTCTCCTTCAGAGAATAGAGATATCGACCTCCAGCGAAGCATCAGATATTCTCTGAAAAGCGTTTGATGAAAGGACGATCCTGGATTTGGTGTTTTTGGTCTTTTTTTCCCGAGATGTGTCTGCACAGTTTTTGATCCCCTGCATCACTATCACTTTTTTTTTCTTGTTTGAGCGCGTGTCTCCTTTTGTATTTGCATTTGTATCAATTTGTCGCAGGGAGAGAACATTAATCAGCTCCGGAACAAAGAACTGTCCAACTTTGCCAAGACTGACTAATTTCCCCCTCCAACTCTTTCGTCCTCTGCCAGAATTAAAACACCGGCCTCTACCTAGGGGAGACGAGCGGAGTCTCGCACATTAATTGCATTTTGACACGTCGCATTCACATCATACGTTACGACAAAAACCTAAAATAAAAATAAAAAGAGAGAGAAAGGGGGGAAAAAAAACAAAAAAGCTGACATTAAATGGATTAGAAGCAAAATCCAACAAAGGAGCTGAAGAGGCTTCACTGGGAGCGCCCAGGCCTCTCTCTGCGTGTGCTGGCATTGTTCTGGCACACGCTCACAACAGTCACGCAGATATTTGTCTAATCTTTCCTGAAGCATGGCTTTACATAGTGCACATGTCGGCGTGGCGTGCGCCTGTGTGCGTGCGTGCCTGCGTGCGTGCACTTCTTGCACATTTGTATTTGTCCATCTGTCCCGTCCCCAGAAGAGCAGATGACTCAGCTGGGTGTCTATCTGCATGTCTGACATGATGCAGGCCTCAGCCTTGACTGCACGGTGGGCGGTCGTGTCCCTGCCCGGCGGAGCAGCAGGCGCACCCGTCTCTCCCTCTCTCCATCTCCCTCTCTCTCTCTCCCTCTCTCTCTCTCTCTCTCTCTCTCTCTCTCTCTCTCTGTCTCTGTCTCTCTCTGTTTTCGCCCAACTGTCAAGTGGACCGAAGAGTGGGGGAGAGAGGCAGAGCGACGGAGTGCTGCACATATGGTGAAATAATACCGATGTAATTTACCGCCGTTGTCGGGGAATTTTCTGTAACTGAACGTGTCGCGTGTTGGCGGGCGAGTGAGTGAGCGAGCGGGCGAGCGAGCCCCTCGGAGGCGGAACCTGGAAAACCTGGAATGGTTGGACGGAGTGTTTATCCTTATCCTCTGGTGTTAACGTAGACTTTACGGAACGTTAGTTTTCATCAAATCGCCTCAGGTGCTACTGTAAAAGCCCCTTTAATGCTAACATATCTCCAGGTCTGCTGGAGAACAGTACGGCCCATTTCTGTGCACGTTCTGGCGCCCCTGTCATGCTTATTTGGCAACCACAGGCTTTGCAGCGTATCTAGGGTTGGACCTGATTGGCTGTCAATCACATGAAGGATCACATGACTTTATGTTCCTCGCTAAACAACATAGCTTAGCAACTTTTCCCAGAACTAAGTGGTAACTGGAGCGATACAGCCATGGAGCACATACATGTCCAGCCTTAAACGTCATGTATGTACTTTGACATTTGACATAACACTTGTACCTGAACGTAAGCAGACATACACATATTTTGTATTTCATGTCATGTTACATCTCCATTATTTTCAGCTGTGTTTTTCAACGAGGACGTGGGGATGTTTTGGACCTGCCGCACATCTTCGGCCGGGAATAGACTGCTGTTGTTCAACAAAACCAAGGTAAGACGCGTTTTTCATTCCAGCTCGTCTGTAAGGTCACTGAGAGACTGCGGCAGAGTCTTGCCAGCGAGGCACCGTCTCTCCTTGAGACGGCAGATACAGACGTCTGTGTGTTTCAGGTTGGGTCGGGGGGGTGGGGGGGGGTGGGGGGAGGGGGTGGAGACATTATGAGGCGCTCTGATGATGTTGTTATTCAGGGACATTTTTGTCTGAACACAGCGAACAAAACTTTAGTCAAAGGTGAGGTGTGGTTGACCCGTGGGAATGTAGGACAAGCGGAGGAAGGCTGAGTCTGTAGGGGATGGTGTGAGACTACGTCCCAGGAGGGAAGCATCTCCACAGGGCACACGCTGCTTATTTCCTCCACTTCTCCTCCTCCTCCGTCTATACGAGGCGCCTCGGACTCCAGCGTGCTCTCCTCCTCCAAACAAACCAGCTCCACATTTACGATCCACCACAGCCGTGTCCCTCGTGACACGCCATTCATTTTTACGGATATGTGCTCCGTGGGGCTGGATTCAACAACAACAGCAACTTTGCCCCTCTGTGCAAACTGTGATGGACTCTCCTCATACATGCAGGGAATCTACTTTAGTGGAAAAGCGCTCGGAGCCGGTATCTCGGCCTCCCTCTCTCTCTCCTCCTCCTCTGTCCCTACTGAGCCATCACTGATCTATACAAGGCCTCATCAGAAGCAATAGCCCGTATCTAATCTGTTCCTGCTCCCGGTGATTTCTGACTACATGGCTGCTCCCTTCCACAGTATAAGTGACGAGTGTGACTGGAAGACACCACCATGACTGATCCCCCCGCCTTTCCCTTCATCATCCCTCGCTTCCTCTCCTCTGTGCCGTCTGCCTCCTCGCTCCTCCTGACGCTCTCCCTCCTCGCATTCCTGCTGCAGAGCCCCAAAGAGACCCACCAGGTTATGATTTTCACCTCATGCTCTCAAGATGAAAGCGCACTAGAAATTCACATACATCTCTGTAACTCCAGATGCCACCATGTAATCGACCATACTTGGCTAATCGAGCACTATTTTAACCCCGGCTAGCATAAAACGAAATACCACATGCTCTCCAACACCTATCCCAGTCTGTTGTGATATGAGGAAAGCTCAAGTTTTATCACACATCTCTCATCTTGTAAAGTAGCATGTTGTCCTCATATCCTTAGATTGTGTCAAGAAGTTGTATCTTCACAGATATGATATTACAGTGAATAGTCATGTGTGAACAAGCTATTATCTTGTCCGAACAGGTTATTACCTCGTGCGAACAAGTTCTATCCTGTGCACAACTATTACTAGATGATAAAAAGCTGTGTATCGCCTGGTAGGACTTGAGAGAGATGCGCACGGATTCATTGTAATGTGCACAAGACAATCATTTAGTTTCCAGGCCATCATTCTGTTTTCCCTCCACACCTCCTCCTCCTCCTCCTCCTCTTCTTCTTCTCTCCTCCTTTCCTTACTCCTCCTGTTTCCCAGGCGTCTCTCCTGTGTTCACACACACACACGCACACACACACGCACACCTTGTTTTTTGAATGTTTACCTCATGTCGGCCTCATCATCCATTCTGACTGGGCCTCTGCTGGGAGGATTTGCTCTTCTCCTTCGCATTTTATTTGTTCCCCTATTTGCTGTTTCCATTAAAGATGAAATTGAAATCTCCTGTGCTGACACACACTCACACACACACACACACACACACACACACACACATGCAGGCATCAGTCTGCTCGCTGCCACACGCTTCGCCTAACAAAACAACGGCGTGCTCTGCCAAGGCATATGAAAGAGCACAAACCTCTCGTCCTACTTTCTCTTTCCCTTCTTCTCATCCTCTCGCTCCACTTCCTCACTCCGTCCTCGCCTCCACCTCCCCTGCTTCCTCTCAGGTGTTGCAAGTTGCGGCTAGAGAGAGAGAGAGAGAGACAGCGTGATCCCCATGTTTTGTTTTTTGTCTAGTTTTCTCTCCTTCACTCCGACACAAAATAACCGACTTTTTCGCCCCTCTCTCTCTCGCTCTCTCTCTCCATCTGGCATTTCATTTAAAGCCTCCCCTTTGCAAAAGTTTTTCACATATTCAGCACCTTTTACTCCGCTGCTCAATTTCCTCGTTCTAAGTCATCGCTTTGTGAAAACATTTAGCACTCAGAGGCGAGACAAACTACTCCTCCCCAGCCTGTTCTCCCAGCACTCACTGCTTACGCTGCCACTCCTCAGCTCCACTCACGGCTTGACTTCCGAATGAAAAACAAAAAAAAAGAAAACACCCCTTTTCGGACGAGATGTAGGAAGTGTTGGGCGCTGCAGAGGGAAACAAAGGCAGGCGGCAGCATTTACATTTCACGTCTACCCAAAGTGATACAAAGCTTCACGTTCTGCTCCACATTCCTCAGACGACCAGGAGATGAGAGTGCACCAGATGAAGTAGTAAGAACTGATTCAAGTGCAGAGTTTAAGCACTAGTTAAGAGGACATAGTGGTAGGAAAGGGTAAGGAGAGGAAAGAATAAGGAAAGTGTTAGATAAGACGGAAGAGTTGGGCCTTCAAGAGCTTCTGTAAGATGGACAGGGTCAGTGGGTTCCCCTGTGGTAGAACAACAGATGAGAGAAGTCTGGATTGTGGTGTTTGTGCAAGTGACAGATTAAGACAATGCTTGTTTGATGAACACAATAGACAAAGAATAATGTAGAACATTGAAACAAATGGGAGCAGATCTGAGAATCACCTTGTAGGCAAGTGTGAGTGACATGAACTTGCTGCAACTAGATAATTTAACAGTTTTGTTTGAGGAGTTTCCTTCAGGGATGATTGACCTCCAACATCACAGAGAAAGATGAGGCCTGGCTCACAGGGCGCCGCCATCTTGAATTTTTTGGAACCAGAAGAAACCATATTTGGAGAGAGAGGGCGGGGCTGGGGAGGAGTGAGGGGCGGGGCTACAGTGACTTATGCCACCGTCAACACACACCCACTGATTGAATATCGTAACCTTTTATTTCAAGATTGAAATTTTTTTTTGACTAGGTGTGTATTGGAGACAGCCCTAGTGGATCCAAGTGGTATTGCAAGTAAA
This sequence comes from Karalla daura, assembly GCA_029224185.1. Taxonomy (NCBI): domain Eukaryota; kingdom Metazoa; phylum Chordata; class Actinopteri; order Chaetodontiformes; family Leiognathidae; genus Karalla; species Karalla daura. Next base: position 14,121,858 of record CM055210.1, on the reverse strand, counting down.
ATCACTGTAACGTTCACTTCACTTTTCAGCCTACGTCCATCTTTTACATTCAGTCTATGGGCAGATCCAATCAAATCATGATTAAAAAATGGTTGATATGGTTTGATTAATGTTAAGATACAGAAGTTTCCTCCATAGCAGCATCCTATGCAGCTTCTACAGGCCTGCTCTCTCTCTCTCCCTCTCTCTCCCTCCTTCTCCCTCTCTCTCTCTCTCTACATCTACAGCATGACTTCCAACAAAAAGACCAACCCCCCCCCCCCTTTTTTTCGGACAGGATGTAGGAAGTATTTGTGGCATTGCGGAGGGAAACAAAGGCAGTCTGCGGCAGGTTAATGAGGCCAGGAGGCAGCTTTGTGCCGCGCTTCATCAGTATTCAACAGAGGTCTCCCTCGCTCGCTCCCCCAATAATATCCCAGTCATTTGGGTCAGGCACATCACTGTGCCTCTGTGAAGGGCACAGACACTCACACACACACACATAGATGGGAAAAAAAGGTGGAATTCGTTGACCATTTAGCCCGAATGCACCTCAGACGCTCTCTAATCAAGAACTCTGTCCTACACTCGCTCCGTCGTCTTTCCCTTTTTCCTCGCTCCATCCATCTCCTTCATCCCGGCCCCCCTCCCTCTCCTCCGATTCTCCGCTGCTCCTCCTGTCTGTCTTCCTGACCCCCTCCCCACCCACACACACACACACACACACACACACACACATGCAGCTCCTTCAATTAAGATAAAGTGGCTAATCATATATGAATTACATTAACATGTCTAATAGCTGCTGTGAGTTATTGGCTCCTCATTAGGACCTCGCTCACTTCAACGCCGGCCAGATTCCAACAGTAAAGTGCAGTAAAGGGCCAGAGTGAAAGCAGATACGAGCTGCACATGTGTGTGTGTGTGTGTGTGTGTGTGGACGTGTCACATTGTGGTGACATAAATCAGTCTGCAGAGTCACACTGCGGTGTCAACTTCCTTATGGGCACGAAATGAAAGCCCAGTCGTGCCATAAATCACCTCTGGCTGCAGGTGAGGTGATGGGAAGTTTAGGTTTAGGATAAGCTTCAAACTATGGTTTAAAGAGGATGGGAAAACGCTTTTCTATGTGATAATAACAGTGTGTACACAACAGGTTCAACACCATCTATATATATGTATAAACTCTTGAAAAGCTGAGACAGAATGTGAAGTAAAATCCGACTTCAAGGCGAACTTTACATCTGATCGGCCTCGGGAACAGACTGTATTCCCGGCTGTGTTTCCGTCCACCAGTAAGTGAAGGTAGACGATGGTGGCAGGTTCTCCCTCGGCGTCTGATTCCTCTCCCTTTCGGTTGTGTTTTCTTGTGTGCGAGCGTGACCTGGGAGCCGCTGTGGCTCTGGAGCGAGCGGAGGGGTACGAGGAAAACCGGGAAGATCAAATATCCCGTAAATCAAAGCTGTCGCCAACCGAGCCGGGGCCGCGGGGCTCTGAGCCCAGGCCCGAGGAGGATACCTGGGCCTCGGGCCAGCTCCGTCCCACATGGATCTGCTCCCGACTTTGTGTTTCTTTGTTTCTTTCCATTTTCTCTGTTCACTTTCCCCCACGTCTCTGCTCACCTCTGACCTCCTCCTCCTGCTTTAACGTCTGCCTCCCCACATCCACGCTCCCACTGTACCTCAACTCTTCGCTCCTTCATCCTCCCACTCCCCACCCCCCCTCCGCCCTCAAACAACATGGCCGCCATTAAAACTCGACATCACACGGGCGACAAACTCCGCCACGTCCTCCGCCGTCTAATTATGTTGCAACTGTCTTCAAACGCCGTCAAACAGGTCTGAAATTAGCAGCCGCATTAATGTGGCGGGCGCATGTAACCTGTCACATCATTACCCAGTGTGTGTGTGTGTGTGTGTGTGTGTGTGTGTGTGTGAGCCTCGGAGCAGGGGTGTGACTTCATTAAGATGAGCTATGATACTAGATTGCTTCTCACCATACCTCTCCACTCTGTCGCTATGTGAGTGTGTTCGGATGTTGTCACAACACGAGTAAAAGTGTGTGTGTGTGTGTGTGTGTGTGTGTGTGTGTGTGTGTGTGTGAGTGTGTGTATAGTGCTGCAGGCGATGTTAAAGTGTAATTCATGCTCCACATCTGTGTTTGCATGTGCGTAGACGTGTTGTGTGCAGGCCTGGTTGACGGCATGACAGCATTTCTCTGCTGCAGGCAGAGAACTGTGAGTGTGTGAGTGTGTGTGTGTGTGTGTGTGTGTGTGTGTGTGTGTGTGTGTTTATAAGCAAACCTTACGAGTTATTCATGCTAGACATGTGGTCCCATAAATAACAAAAACACTAGTCTGGGAAAAAATGTTTGGAATTCTGCGGCTTGGTGGTTACTTAGGTTTAACTTCTTGGGTCAAACTAAGGCCTTTTTCCACCAAAGCAGTTCCTTTCTAGGGCTGAATTTGGAACCGTTTTGTTTCTTCTGTTCTAACAGACAAAGAACTGGCCCTCAGACTGAAAAACCATTTCCAGAATAGCATCCAAGCGCTGACCCTCTGTGACATCACCCACTGGTTTGTGCCACCATCTTGAATCTTTGGAGCCAGTAGAAACCATATTTGGATGAAAGGGGGCGGGGCTAAAGAGGAGTAACATTTGACCTTTGCCATCGTCAACACACCCACTGATCCATACGATCCATACTGGCTACCAGAGAATAACTGTAATAACGAGGTCACCTGTCAATCAATAGACATGCCCCTAGTTATTTAGTCATGGGATTATGTTAAAATTGAGCACCAGATCACACTCTAGATAAGAAACTCTTGTATTGAATGAGTATTTCATGATTTTCTTTGGAGCCAGCCCTAGTGGATCTCGGTGGTATTGCAGGTAAAGTCACCTGGGCTTTGGCTTCAGTTTTCTTTAATACACTCTATGGTCATGACACATGTCACACGTACCAGGCAGCTAGATGACGTTAGCCTCCAACCAGAAGTGCAAAAAAGCAGCACAGGATTAATTAGGTTAATTGGAGTTAATTTCCCCCAGGTGTGAGTGTCAGAGTGGATGGTGTGTGTGTGTGTGTGTGTGTGTGTGTGTGTGTGTGTGTCAGTAGACCTCAGAAGGTCCTCATACTATAAATATTACCCTACAAATTACCAAAAACTGGCATGGGTTGAAAAAATTTGGGAAATTGTTAACTTATTGACATTTGTTGCCTAATTCTTAGGGAATTGTGCTGGAATTAAAGAGGAAGGTGGATATGATGGCGACTAACGTGTTGAGGTTCTGACGAGAACGGAGAGGATCAGGAAGGAGGAGAGGGGCGTCAGATGGACGGCACATGTTGGATGTTTTCGGAGATAAAGTTTGGACACGGGATGCTGAGGCTGAAACTGCCAGGCGTGGTGGAAAGACCGAAGAGGAGATTTATGGATGTAGTGAAAGAGAACGTGAAGTCAGGTTGGTGTGTCAGGAGAGGATGTGAGGAGAGAGTGGATTCCAACCAGGGCAGAAAAGCACATTTGTCTGTGGGCACATTTTTCTCTGTGTGTGTGTGTGTGTGTGTGTGTGTGGATCCTGGATGGTCCGTAGTCCTGACACGACTCATTGTTGTCCCGACACGACCTGGCCTCAGTCACACTTGGGCAGAACAAGCAGTTAATCCACACACACACACACAAAAAGAGGAAAGATCTGAGTGTGTGTGTGACCGACATGTGTAAAAAGATGTGAAACCACAGTTTTAGTGACTATTCTTCGTCTTCCCTTCACTCGACTCCTCAGCTCCAATTTTTCTGTGTTTATCCTGCGACTGAGGGAATAATTATTGTGTGCGAGCAGATGTTGTCCACAGTGATCACACAGAGCAATTGTTTTTCTTTTTCCCGTCTTTGCCTAATAGAAGCCTCGGCCTGCTTATCACATTAGCTTCACTTCAGCCCAGCAGAGAATGCTTTCATGAAAATGTCTATTATTCTGGTTTTTTTTCCTCCTTTCCCTTAAACTGGCAGATTTCTGTAGAACAAACATTCGCCGGGCGTCTTTTAACATCTGAAGATGGAAGTTTAGAGAAAGGCGAGTTCTGAAAAACTGTGTGCTCGGCACTATTTAGTGGTATCACTGGTTTGAGATTAGGATCTGTCAGGGATGATCCATTATTAACCAAAATGAATTCTTGGAGGGATAAAACTCTCACCCGCTATGACTGGAATGATGTAGACAGACTCTCTTTTTTTTTCCATTTTTCCGACCTTGTTGCTTGTTTACATTCTCACTCGAGGATCTTCGACGTTCTTTTTGTGTCGTTTCGCACAATAAGACGGAAGATGAAGACGTTTTCATCCCGTGGAACTTCTCCCCGTCGATCGGCTCGCTCGCCCGCTGAGTTTCCATCTCATTGTGCAGTGTACCATTTCTGGTTCCACAATGGCCGCATAACTGTATTAGCCACGGGTTTTCTTTCTTTTTTCTTCTTTTTTTTGTGGAGGAATATATTTGTATGGCGAATGGCGGCCTTGTAACAGCCTCGCTCTTATTGCAAAAAAAAAAGGAAAAAGAAAGGATGAAGCTCTTTCTACCGGAGCCTGTGTGAGGACACGTGTGTTTGGGGTTGTGGAGGTGTCGTGCTGGAGTGCCAGCTGGAACATCTGGACAGCTGTGGTGCTGCAGATGGACAGAGAAAGGTCAGCTCTGCCACACAGAGATCGCTGGCTTTGTGCTGCAGCTGTAAACTGTAACCTGAGTCAAATTAGGTTTCGTTTCATGCAAATGAAACATAAATGCAAAAATAATTTGTGTCTGTTTGGGTACAGTGGAGTCTTCAGCCCGTACTTTGATGGCGGTCTCTGTAGAAAGAGGAGAGAATCACACTTTGTGTTTGTAATGGATACAAAGTTTGCAGACTCTTAGGGGACGTCATTAGAAGTATTTTTAGATTAGGGGGGCTGAAAAATTCTGCCTAAAACGCATTTTACAGTGACAGCTCAAACGTTCTGTTGCTTCTCCCTCAGGACGCTCGCTATTTGGCGCTAATATCACTAAAAACTTGCTCGGCTCCTCCGAAAACAAACACCTCAGCACATCCGGCAGAAGAACAACACAGAGGACGTGACGACTCGAGCTTTGTCTCGCTGCAGGATCAGAGGAGGACGGAGCGAAGATCGAACGTCTCAGCTCCTCACTTTTCATTGGTTTCATTGGTTTATTTCTGCCTTAAGTGACACTGAGGGGAAACTTATTTCTTCTTCCACCTTGGAAACCAGTGGTCTCCTCACTTCTTTAGGATGCGTGAGAAGACCTCTTCATTCTGGTAAAGAAGCTCTGAGGAGTATGGAAGGAAAGCAAAGCCCTAAACATCACAGTCAATCTACATCTCAGAGGAGAGGGTCGGGCGTCTCTCATCCTCCGTCCAGCTGTCTCCACATCTTCAACATCAGCACAACAGGAACTACGTCCTCTTCACTGAGGGCCATAAAGCATCTAACTGAGGAACACCTAAACATGTGGTTTATATCAGCAGTTAATTTCACTAACCTTTTGGTCTTTTTCTAGCTGTGATAAACAACACATCTTTAATTTACTTGAAGTCAGACCTCATAAGAGGTTGGAAAGAAACATAGCTCCAAAGATAAAGTTTATTAAAATAAACCTCTGACTCCGACAATTATTCACCACCAGCACTGTGTGTTTTTGTAGTCAAGCCTTTTGGAAAGAGCTCGAAACCCAACACAATTTGATACCTGATAAGACTTTTTAATACTTTTCAAGGGCTTTCAATTTCCCCAAAATTATTTATCAACTTCTAAGACCCCGAGGACGCTATGATCCAGAGGAGTCAGCAGCTCGTAGAGTCTCTCAAAGACCGCCCCCCCCCCCCTGTCCAGACTCGTCCTGTCCATCGGGTCAGAGTCTGTGTCGACCGCTGGAAAGAGGAGAGCAAACCCACCCAGACACACAGGCTGAGACGTATGCATGGTGCTTCCTGCCTCCCTCTCCGTGGGGGGGGGGGCTCAGGCTAGCGAGCAGGCTGTTAAACACGGGCGGGTTCGCCTCGTGGTTAATGTCAAGTGTGGCTAAGGTACCTGGGTCTCTGAGGGGTTGCCGAGCGAGAGCACGGCTGCTGTGATTAAACCGATGGAGAACAGCCAGAGGGTGATGGTTGGCACAGATTCTGCTCCATCTTCTCCTCCTCCTCCTCCTCCTCCTCCTCCTCTCCTCTCCTGTCAGTTATGTCAGTCAGTGTGTTAATGATGCCGGCTGACAGAGCTCAGAGCCTCCTCCATGTTCCTCTCTCTACTAATGCTCCAGTTCCCCTACACTTTTTGGTGTTTCTGCTCAGGGTTGACGAGGGTTGGGGACCAAACCCCGACTCCAAATTGGAACCGAGTGGGAAAATTCCCAGATCCAGGTGCCTGAAAGCTTCTTCAAAGCTTGAGCAAGAGACTGTCCTCTCTGAGCCCCGACCCTCTATGACGTCACCCATTGGTTTGTGAAGGACGCTGGATGAAGCCAGGAGCAGAAACCAAAGGGTGGGGGTTGAGAAGCTATCTATCTATCTATCTATCTATCTATCTATCTATCTATCTATCTATCTATCTATCTATCTATCTATCTATCTATCTATCTATCTATCTATCTATCTATCTATCTATCTATCTATCTATCTATCTATCTATCTACACATTAATGATGTGTTTCGCCACCCTGTCAACATATATTTTCATTATTTCTGAATTTATTTTGTTTATAAAAGTTTGTCGCCTCGAGCCAGTTCTGAACCAGTCACTGACAAACTGAAATATTTGATGTTTTCATGCAGAAAAAAACTACAGAAAAACTTTCCTTAACTGTTATGTCCGCAATTATACAAACAAACATTCCCGTTTCTTTCTATATATCATCCAAGTTTTATTCTGTCTGTACTGTACATGTATGTAATCGCCTGTGATACATACAATCAAATGTCCAAATTCTCATATATACATACATATACTGTATATACATATGATCTATACAGCCTCACTGTGGCTAACCCTAACTTTATCTATCTATAACCTTCCACTGAATGTTCCCAATGAACATGGTTTGGTTTAAACTTGTTTTTTTGCTTTTTTTCACCCTCAAAGAACGAGACGATCAGAGTCAAGAAGCGAACTCTGAACTGGCATTACGGCTGCTCAATAAGCCCAAAGTTTATATTATTATTATTATTATCATTATTTATACCATCTTCTCTCATTCTGCCACATTACTAACAGCGTGAACGCGTCCTCGAGGTCGTTAAGACAACACGCGGGCCTGTCTGTCAGCTCTCTCACCCTCGTTCGCTCGCTGTCTTTTCTTGGATGTTATCAAAGCTGTGAGATCTGTGTTTGTAGCGGCGCGGCGCTTCAATAATTCAAGTCAAGGTGGTGAAATCTTTAACGCCACATTTGCAACGAGCCAAGAAGCCACAATAGCTGGGAGCGGAGCCGCGACCGCTCCAGTAATGCCATAACAAACAAGCCTTTCAATAATTGAGCAGTCGACTTTCCAGAAATGTGCGATTGTGAGAAATCTGAAATATCAGCTTCTAGAAGGTGAATGTTTTCTCCCCTGATAGCTAAGTGAACACGAACGCGAGCTTCACCTTTACGGATCGGCACACGGCTGGGCCTGCGACAGACGATGAATTTTGCCGTTTAGTTCGATCTGTTTAGTCGATCGAGACGATTGGGCCTTCCTCACAAAGGCCAAGATAACAACTTTAAATGTCTTTTTTGTCACTTCACCTCAACCACGTTCAATTCTCTGACATTCACTTTAACGACAAAATCACCTTTTTAGATTCTCCTCCTCCTCCTCCACCAGGAGGAGGAGTCCCATATACAATAGTGCAGGTCCACAGCTCATTTTTACATCACAATAACACTACAAATAAGGACTTGTTTGCTCGTCCATAGAACTAGCCGACCAGTCAAGGCCATAGCTGCTAACTACGACCCGTGACCGGCTCTGATCTGCAGGTTTGGTTTTGCTGGACGTGTGCTCAAAGCGTGACCGCCCCCCGGATCCACCTCGATGAAGATCGTATCTGGCCGCGCTGACAGCTCCTCTGACAGGGACTTTTTGGAGCTCTCCCGAGAACACGTCCGCTCTCCTCCTCCTCCTCCTCCTCTTCCTCCTCATTTGCCTCCGTCTCGCTCGCTACTTTCCAGCTCGCGCTCATTCTGACACTCCGAGGAAAGGGGGCTATCGCACACATAGCTGCTATTTTTAAACCTTTACCTGCCGTCGACTCAAAAGCCCGGTGTGCGGCTGATAAATTTACCGCCCCGCCTCATACGTCTCCCCCTCCCTCCCTCCCTCCCTCCCTCCACCCCCTCGCCTCCTCCTGTCTTCATTTGTCTTCATCCCTCTCTTTGCCCCTCTCCAAAGGTCGCCCGCATTAGTGTTTGAATTCTCCGTTTGACCTTGTCGTCGTACAGTGACGCTCTCCTGGGTCGACCGCATGATGTCACGGCTCCGGGGGGGTCAAAGGGCTCAAACGGATATCCTTTCACATCATGTACAACCCCACAACCCCTGCATTCTGTTTGCATATGTGTGTGTGTGTGTGTGGGTGTGTGTGAGCCCCCTCTCAGTCGTCATCAGAGCCATATTGGGGTACCAGGGGTTGGAGCGCTGCAGGGAATGATGAATGACTACCAGGTGCTGAGGCGATCACCTCAGGTGAGGGGTGGGGGGGTGAGGAGGGGTGAGGAGGGGTGAGGGGGGGTGAGGGGGGGTCGGGTTGGCCCCTCCGCCAGCAGGGGAGCCGAAAGGGTTAAGTGGCGATGGCAGCTCGTTGCTCCAGACTCACAGTTCTCCATCGCCTCTGGCAGAAGCTCATCAGTGTGTGCTCCAGCGCGGACTACCAGGGGTACAGGAGGGCAATGAGGTGATGGTGGGGGGGAGGGGGGGGGGGGGGGGGGGGGGGGGGTTAGGGTTAGAAATGGAGATGAGGCATAGAGGTATCTACAGTGCTGGAAAGCAACAAAGAAGAAATACTTCATATTTTACTTCAGAAATATGAGATGCTGGAGAAGAATGGTGGATAATTCTGCTTTTATACCATTTGTTTGCTAACTGTTGCTACGTTCAGTTGCAGAGACACAAAATCAGACATTATCATGCATTGCTGAAATGCATGGCTCCCTAAACATGACACCATCTGGGCACAAAGCGGGTCAGACAGTGGAGCATGCTGCAGCAGATATCCCTGCTTTCTACTCCATTTCCATAACACAGTTTGCTGCACGCTGCCATCAGAGCCCGGGTGCAGCTCCTGGAGGTAAATAACCAGACAAACTGTTTCTGGGACTAGACATTTTTTCTTTTTGTGTGAGAGATGCGAGGGAGAGAAACTTCCATCATGTTTACCGGAGCGTAAATTGTTTACAACTGTCCCGTAATAGTAAACGTCCAGGCCTTCAAAATAAGCATAGACGATCATGAATGAATGCAAGATAATGTAGTACTAATGTCATGAATAGAAGCTGGACCACACGTCTCCCTCACTATTGTTTTTAGACAGAAGACGTTGGTAACTGAGCAGTGTGGAGCAGAAACAGAGAAACACTGGATAAATAATGGATTCAGTAGAGGTAACTGTGACTCACCCATCTGATATGCGCCACCTATGACCCCGTTTCAAAGAGTTCAAAGAGCTATTTGAGACTCCGGGTTCTTGATCTTTACTTAGAGCGGTGGGAGAGTTGTTTAGATTGTGATCACAGGACGGGGTTTCTGCACAGGCTGTTAAATCAGCGTTAACGGGCCAGCAGAACAGGTTCATATGCTCATATCACTGTTTCCATCTAAAGAGGAAACAGATTTCAACACTTAGAATCTCCCGAGGCTTCCACATTGGAACGTATGGAGGGAATATGTGGATGCTGAAGCTTCTGTGGCTAATGCTAACGCTAACGCTGCTAGGAGGTGTCTGAAGGCTGCCTCTGTTATTGACTGATGCAGAGAAAGTGAAAAATGCTTCTAACCGTTCTCGTCTCCGTCTAGCAGCCGTCTGCTGCATTATTTCCATGGATCGGAGGCAGAGCTGTGATGTTAAACTTGTCTTTACTCGCTACATCTTTCTTTGCCTCGGGTCTATATGTAAACTATTAAAGGGATGTTATCGGCCTTGGTAGGAGGGGGGAGGAAAAAAACTGTTATCATGCATCCCTAATTATTCTCACTTTGGGAGACGTGTAGAAAGAGTCAAGAACGTTTAAGAGCTCACTTCCAGTTGGGGGTGTTTAACGTTCTTCAAGCTGGAGGACATTCCTTTTTTTCCGGCCTGAACAGAGGAAGAGCGGAGCGTCTCCTCCTCCTCCTCCTCCTCCTCCTCCTCCTCCTCTTCCTCTCTGCCCGCGGGCCCTGTGGTCTCGAGGCGGCAGAACCAGCCCGTGCAGCGGCCTGTCGACCCTCGTCAACATCACCGCCGCCCTCTCGCCCTCCTCCTGCACTTCCCCGCCAAGTTCCCCTCCTCCGAGTGCTGAGTAACCTCGGCCTGCAGAGGGGGGAGGAGCCAGAGGAGTCCCCCCAGGAACCCCCCCGCTCCATCCCTCCACAAATAGATAAATAAACCAACTACAACCCCTCAATGCGGTTCAAGTGGCAGATTGGGAGGGGGGGGGGGGGGTGAGGAGGGCCAGCGTCAGGCGCTGTCATCACGTCTCCGCTCTGAGAGGCTCTCGGCCTCTGATGTGCACGAGCTGCAGCGCTCAATAGCTGCTGAGATCAATGGCTCGCAGCCTCCGGAGCCGCCTCGCATCCTCATAAAAACTCACTGCCTCCGCTGCTGCTGGTCTGCTGGAAGCAGGGAATCAAAAAAAAAAGAAGAAAAAGGAAAAAGAAAAGAAAGCCCGGGCGTCTCTACCGCTTTCTTCTTCCCCTCCTTCTTCTTCTCGTCTGCAACCGTTTGGACCTGAGATGTTTTCCGTCTGTCGGCGTTAAACTGGCGGCTTTGATATCGAGTGTCTCAAAGGGAATCGACGTGCGCCTGGAGGTTGGGTGGAAGCCTTAGAGGCCCGGTTCAGAAGCTCCGAGGTCGATCCGCTTTAAAGGGGACCCAGATCGGTCGAGTGGGGCTTTCATCCTTGTTTCTTTAGCGTTTAGCATAGAAGCTATGGAGCTCTGGTTTCTATGGAAGTGCCTCGGATGCTGTTTTACGACCCTATTTTGGGCTGTTGGGATATCACACTGTTTCTGCACAGATCTGGCGCCCTTTCATCTGTCACTCACATGATTTATGTCCCTTGCTAAACAACCCAGCTTATCAACTTTTTCCCAAACCTTTTTTATGACTTTGCGTGACTTCACATAACTCAACCCAGCCTAATGTAACTTAACATGCAGCATAACGTGACTTTACATAACTTTACATGACTTAGGGTGACTTGATCTAACTTAACACCATTTGATCTCACTGACTCAACGTCCCACGCTGAACACTTCTGCTTATCAACTTTTCCTTGTACTCTTATGTGACTTTACATAACTTTGCATAACTGTGTGTGACTTTAGGAGACTTGACATTATTTAACATGACTTCAATGTAACTCAACAGTGACTTTACGTGACTTTACATATTTCAGCTTAACTTTAGGACACTCAAAGTGACTTCATGCAACTTTGGTGACTTTACATTCCTTGCTAAACAACTTTCCCCTGAACTAAGTGGTAACTGGAGCTTTGAAGCGTCCACATCCAGCCTGATATGTCGGAGGAGGAATCAGAGGAAGAACCAGGAGCTGAGACACAGACGTTCAACCAGAAACTCTCTCTCTTAGTTCACTTGCATTCCTGAATGTTAGTTTGCGTCACATCCTGACTCATTCCAGAGTTTTTAGCCCTGTAACTTTGGTTTTTAGTCAACAGGGTCACAATAAAAACATTTATTTTTTGGCTCTAGGTCCCCTCCATAGAGCGTCCAGATCTCTGAGTTCAGAGGTCAGGAGAGCAGGTAATTGGTTTTGGCTTAATCTCATCTCGCCGGGAATAATTGAAAACGTTGGTCAGTGTTGATTCTGGTTGCTGTTTATAGTCCGGGTCCCGTGTTCCCTCCTCTAAAAATGATTTATCTATAAATACCGGGCCTGCCCGGAGAACACGAGGGCTTTGCCAGCATCGAGGTGGATGAAAATCAGTCACTGTCTCTGCAGAACCGCAGAACACACAAGCTCCTGCTTGTGCCTCATTCAGACCGACACAGCATCTATAAATAGTGGCACAAACACACACACTGTCTCCTGCTCCTCGCTCTCCTCCCTCCCTCCTCCCTCCCTCCATCCTCCCTCCCTCCATCCTGCCTCCTCATGTGGCCTGACGGGGACTCCACAGCCCCCCCCCCCCCTCACAACCCATCCCACGCACTATTCAATTTGCCGTCTTAATTCCATATCAAAAACATGGCTGGAGCGTCGTGTTTGTTTGAGCGCTTTGGAAAAAAAACAAAAAAAAAACAAGCAAGGACACAGTCTCGGGCTCTGGCTCCTCCCGCAACCTCATTACAGCTGTGCCCTCAAGTAACAGATTTGTCCTTAATTGGTGAGTTGTCCTAATTGACTTAGCTCATTTATGGATTAGATTATTTTTACCCTGTTTCCTAATTGAACCATAACTTTCATGCGTTTCCCTGGCTGGCTGGGGTCACGGGTAATTGGTGCCGAGTGCTGCGAGCTGCCAGCGTCTGTCGGAGTTTGGAAGCCGACGCGTTTTGTTTTGTACCATCGTCACGTTCGCAGCCGTTTCCTAAACCAGTAAACACAGTAGTGGGTCCTACGAAGGGTCGGATCCCTGGGATCCACAGGGTTCCTTTTCTACCTGGACCACAGAAAACGTCCAGGTCCAGGTACTCTGGAGGTAATCTGTCTGGGATTCAGTCCATCGATTCATTTTAAAGTTCATCACATTATCCATGTTCTTCCTTTTCCTTCTCAAAGAGAACTGGTAGAGTAGGTTACTCTCTGTCAACCACTGTGTAACACATCAATTAATCATATAGTTATTGATAATCTGATTTCAACTTCTTAAATATCAATATTTTCAGGTTTCTGCATTCCTCTCTCTCTCATTTTGTCTTTATATACATACATATGCATATATATAAACATCGATAAACACTTTTTGGATTATTTTAACCTCTTTTTTCAACTTCTTGGACCTGAAATTTGGAATTGAAAACGAAACAAAACAAAAACAGAATTGACAACCAGAACCAGAATTGAAAGAAACTCTGATCTTTTTCCTTCAAAGTTTTCCTTCAAAGTCGATTTCTCAGGTCGACGGAGTTGCAGCTCCTCGAGGTGTTGGTCTGTTGGGTGCTAGCGTAGCTCGGCGGCAGCCTTGGAGGGGGGGTGAGTGTTAGGAGAACACAAGGGAGAGGAAGGAAGAAAAAAACGAGAGAGAGAGAGAGAGGTGGATTAAAGTGGCAGAGGCTGAGCTTTTAAGAGTTATGAGAAGCAGAGAGAGAGAGAGAGAGAGAGACTTGTGAAATGTGTCGGCCTGACAATGGCCTGACTGCCGGCAGCGAGGGGCACACAGCTAGCTGTCCGGGGACAATGCCGCGGATTTGGCGCTAATTCTATTAAGTGGAAGTGAAGAGCGTTAGCATTTTAGCCGCCGCGCGGGACATCTGGGCGGAGATTCCCGGCTGTTTGTTTCTACATCCAGACGGAGCCAGGAGGGAAGTCTACACCGCTCCACGTAGCGCTGAGCGGCCGCGGAGCTGAAGGAAGTGTGAATGCTGCTTTTTTTGGGTCGTTTGATTTGCTCGAGCAGACGTAAAAAAGGCCGAACTACGAGAAATGAAATTAGCTTAAGTGAGTTAACTCAGGCGCAGACACAGAGATGCCTCCTCCACCATTCATACCAGTGACGCTGTGTGTCGCTCCCAGGGAGATGCAGCCCTGATGTGTCACTCGTTTTTTAAGCATGTGTGTGTGTGTGTGTGTGTGTGTGTGCGTGTGGGTGGGTTTGTGTGTCTTGAAAGTTAAAGATGGCGAGGAGAAGAGGTTGAGACGTGTCAGGGATGAAAGTGCCACATCTCTCCTCGGGGCTGTCAGCCTGTTACCAGGTGTCACTTCAGCTCCTCTCACCCACCTGCCTCCCAGCCTCCGCCAGCCCGCCGCCACACACACACACACACACACACACACACACGCACACGCACACGCACACGCACGCACACACACACACACACACACACACACACGCACACACGAGTCAGGGAAACTGCAGACACGAGCAAGACGAGTGTAAAAGAAGGGAAGACAAGACAAGAGTGATCACAGATACTGTCCTTTAAGAGCTCGGCTGGTTAAAGGAAGGTTTAGCCTCACACCTCCAGGCCTGGAGCTCGCTAACGTAGATGCACGTGGTGGATTCACCTGTCAATCACGTCCTCGATCGATCGATTGGTCGTTTGGTTTTGAAAAAGTGAAGAGTGTTAAAGGCCTGTTTCACAAAGGCCAAGCCCAGGCCTTTCTCTTTAGTTCTCACCTTAGGAACACACCCAGCTTTAGGTCACATTTTATGTAACATTTAGAATATGTATGTATGTATGTATGTATGCATTTATTTATAGATTTACATATTTAGATGGTCTGCAATATAGCAACCTGGCTACACACTGGTTTACTTGGTTCCTGGGAGCAAAGATCTGACTGAGGGCCTTTCTGTTTGGAGTTTGCATGTCTCCTCATATTTGTGGAGGTTGTCTCCTCTCCAGAACCATAAACCTGAATGTGGAGACTCTGACCTGTCCCTAGATGTGAGAGAGAGGGGGTGTGGGTCTATGTCCTGGCTTCGTTCCTCTCTAAACTGGGGATAGGAGCCGACAAATCCTTGCAGAAAGGTGAGATAACGGCTGGATCGGTGTTTGCCATGGACACATCCATCCTAGTCATCTTGTCTCGTTGTGTAACGGCCTGGCAGTCGTCTCCACTCTGGTT
>CM055210.1:14051899-14104399 GCA_029224185.1 Karalla daura | reverse complement strand
CCTGGACCACTCGATATATTGCATTACATCGGTCAAAGAGCAGAAAAGCCAAGGAGGAGGAGGAGGGGGAAGAGGAAGAGGAGGAGGAGGAGGAGGAAGAGGAGGAAGAGGAGGAGGAGGAGGTCCCTTAAAGTTTTAAAAGTCCCACTTTGGATGGAGTGGCAGCCTGCGGAAATTAGCCCCGACGGAGGAAATGATTCATCGAGAATCAGAAGCAAGAACTCTGATTAGTGATTGATTGTTGCAGTTGATTGTTGAGTAGAAATGCAAAAAAAAAAAACCTCAGAGCCCTGACTGGCTGCTCTTTGCTGGCTTCGTTTAGACAAACTTTTTATTTTGTGCTGTCATCCATTCGTCATCTCACCCACGTTGCACCTCAACAGTGATTCAGAGGTCTTCAGTCCATCACAGGACACACACACACACACACACACACACAGACACAAGCACACGCACACACACACACCAATTTGCAGTCGTTGGATTTCACCTTTTTGGATTGTAGGAGAAAACCAGAAAAGTCAAACCGTTTCTTAAACAGATAACACCTTCATACACACTCATAAAAGGTCACCTGGACATGTAGGAAGCACTGTCTGTTATGGGACTAATACGGGATTAACTTATCTTATCTTATCTTATCTTACCTTATCTACCCATCTCTTTTCTACAGTATCAACTATCAGAGACTGAATCTATAGAGGAGACTAAAGATTTGATACAAAAATTCTGATGATTTGGTGAAAATGAGCAGATCAATTCCAGCCGGTGAGCTGCCTGACACATCGATTTCTCCATCGACGAGTCCTGATTGATTGACAGCTGCGCTGACCGTGAACCGGATGAGGCGACTGACCTTTGTTACCCCCCCCCCCAACATCACGCCCTGAACACCCGCTCCGTCTTCACGCTAAGATACGTACGGTATGACGAGGCGGGTAAAGAAAGAAAAAACTGTTGTTTTACGTTTTCATCTGTCGTCTATTCTCGGTCGAGGCGTCGATCCGACCATCTGTCTCTGAAAATATACGCCCGGCTTTGTTTGGAAGATCCAGAAGGTCGTCGAACAACACTGAGTGCACTTCTGGAGGCATTTCCAAAAATCCCCCCCCCCCCCCCGACTCCTTTTAACCATCTGGACGGAGAGCAAAGAAAAACTGTCTGCCTACATACATATATATTCACATACATATATAGATCATATATAGACGGAGACGACACCATCCTGACCACCTGCTGTGTTTACTCCCCAGATGATAATGTGAGGTGCTCTCAGGTGAAGGTATATATATACATATATATATATATATATATATATGTATATATATATATATGCATACCTCCTTCTGTCTGATTACATGTTTGCATGTCCCATCACCCACCTGTTGCTGATTTGCTGGAGCAGAGCTGAGACGAAACCAGAGCAGTGGCAGATATCAACAGTCTTTTTTATTCATTTATTTATCTATTTATCATTTCTGTCTCCAGAGTGACTCCACCACCTTAGAGATGACTACAAAGTGCCGGCGAGTCGAGTCCTCTTAGCGCAGAGAGCCAGACTCCCTCAGAGGGGCAGAAGTCCAAAGCTGCGGTCTCTTCTTCTGCACCCGTTCACGTCTTGTTTCTTCCAGAGCGATGGAGCCGTCTGGTCGTCTCATGAGGAGGAGGCGGGGACTCACCTGCAATCACCACCCCCCACCATCTTCCCTCTGACGTCCGCAGAGATGCATCTAAACAGCCACTCGTGCTACGTTTGGTTTTTAGTTGTAAGAGGCGGAAAAAAATACATATAAACACACTTTTGCTTACAAATTCTCAAAGATCTGGGTACAAAGAGCTACTGTCACGCCCACCAGCCACAAATGGCTGTTTTGTGTTGTCAGTCATTTACCCCCCCCCCCCCCCCCCCCCCCCCAACACACACACACACACACACACACACCCCAAAACATACACTTACCCGCTCCTGACAAAGACTTCCATCTTTTATTATCTTGCCGCACAACAAAGCCCCGAATTCATGTGTGCTTTCTATCTTTACTCATAATCTTCCTCGCAGCACTCAGGCTGCACTCTGGGGAGTCATCTCAAAACAGTGAGCGCGGCCCCATAAAGTATGCACACACACACACACACACACTCTCTCTCCTTCACACACACACACACACCCTGGTCCCCGGTGCTCTTGATAGCTGGTGATAGTAGCCATTGTGAGACTCAATGTTCTCCCATCTTTTTGTGTTGTGTTGTCATTACATTAGCGGGCCCCCTCCTCTCCCCCTGATTTTTATCCCTCTAGCTCCTCTATTTCTCCACTTCTCCCAGTCATATATCGCTCTATTTCCTCTATCTATCTATCTATCTGTCTTTCCATCTATCTATCTATCTATCTATCTATCTCTCTACCCTTCCTTCCATTCCCCCTTCCACGCTCCCGCTCCGTCTGCTGTGATTTACTGCTTACAGTGTTTACTCTCCGACGCAGCAGCCGAAGAAACTGGGGAAATTATAACTCCAACCCGGGCTGAGCCTCTCTCTCTCTTTTTCTCTCTTTTTCTCTCTCTCTCTCTCTTTCTCTCCAAATTATGACCATTTATTTGTGTCTTTATTATGTCTTCAGTGGGAGCTTTTTGCAGCGGCGGTCGGGGCGTCCCCTCTGCAGCTCAACACTGCCATCCAGTGGCGGCCCGGCCCTCGGATGCCGCTCACACAAAGACGTTTGTGCCTCGTATGTGGCACATGTGGTGAGTAAGCAGCGAGCAATGGCTGCTTCCTCTGTACGTACCTGGCAGGAGGAGGATGAACACATCTATACTTCTATATATATACATTTCTGCAAAGACGTGACCATGCATGACGTCGAGGAGTGATGCTCAGAGCGGAGAAGCAGCCGGGGAGGAATCACAGAGTGTGTTTGTACGTAACCTCAAGGTGACTGAGTTAGGGGTGACTCTCTCTCTCTCTCTCTCTCTCCTTCTCTCTCTCTACCTCTCTCTCTCTCTCTCAGTGGTGGTTTACATTACCCTGGGCAGAGCGGTGTGGAACAGAGCGGTGGCCCGCGGCCGGTAGAATGCAGGAATGTCCCGGCCATCTGCTGCACATTAGAATTAGACCTCCAGCCCAATTCAATTAGCGGCCCAAACCGTTGCCCCTGATTGGGCAGAAGGGGAGGGGTGGGTTGGGGTGGAGGAGGAGGAGGAGGAGGTGGTGGTGGAGGAGGTGGGGAGGCTACAGTCAGACAGTGGCCACACAAAACATGGCGAAAGGGGAAGGCACAAGAGGTTGTGGAGAGAAAAACAGCAGAGAAGGACACAGTGATTTTCTAGGAAATGGGGAGAGAAATGACACAAATGGAGCAAGAACATAATGGTAGAGATGCAAGTTTTAATCCTTTCATATATATTTATATCGATTTTGCTCTCATTCCTCTTGCAACATACAATGTAGTACTAAGTGTGTAAGGCTAAATAGAATGTAAAATGCCTTCACTTGTCTCACAGTGGTGATGTTTCCAGGTGGGGGGGCGAGGAGCGTGGCATGATCCGGCTCATACATGCCGCCTGTTGCTGGAACATTAATTTCAGAGCCTATTGATTCATTTCATCGAGTACAGGTAAAAATTGCCGCTGATGGGGTGGAAATTGTTTCTTAAATTGGACGTCGTTATCGTAACTGCTCAGTCTGAAGATGTATTTCGTTTCACGGATCGGTTTTAACGATTTTCTCGTTTTAACGTATGAAAGGAAGAGAGCGGCGTGGTCAGCGTAACAGGTCACTGGGTGCTCGGACCTCCCCAGGAGAGAGGTGTGGAGAGCTCATCTGTTCATCCATTCATCATCTTACCTGCTTTGTGGACAGTGATGTCACGTGGAGCCAGCTCACATGGGACATACACACACACATGCACACACTCCATTCACTCTCTGTGAACACACATCTCAAAGCCATTTAGATCCTTCAGTTCACCTAAATATGAATGTATTTGGACTACCTGGCCTCTGTTGGAACATCCCACCGAAGCAGTTCCAGTGGTGGTTCTGGGCCAGTGCTTAATTTGGACCTGTTTCGACAGACAGACTTGGAACACAGGTTCCAGGGTGGCACCACTTCTTCGATGGGCCAGAAGTAAGAACTTCTGACGTCATGGGGTGGTGAGCAGGGTTACGTTCGAGGCTGGGGGCGGGGCCACGTCTGAGGCTAAGGGCGGGGTTACTGAAAACAGCGAAAACAATATGGCCGCCATTCTCTGTCAATACATGACCCTGAATTATCTTGTGGTTTTCCACTTAAAACGATGAGTCTCTACTCATCCATGGTGAAAATCAACAGTACGACCCTCTGGCCAATTGACCTCTGACCTTCTGACCACAGATCGATGGTGCTTCCAGTAGAAAGTGGTGGTGAGAGAGAGAGAAACTATGGATGTGACAAAACAGCAGCTAAAAAAGAAGCCAGAAGAAAGACTAAAGACTATAGAGATTGAGAAAAAGAGGAGAAACCCTGATAGTGAGGTAATAACCACGACTAACCAGCTGGACTGATGGAAAAGCATCACCAGCACCGGCGCTGGAATTATTTTGGGGGAAAAGGATTAAAAGGAGAGCAGACGGGATATTAAAGTGCAATAAGAGCTTCTCCTGGGTCGGACAGTTCCTGATCCTGATTCAACCTGAAAACGATTTGGTTCAGATCCCGAGAAGTCGGTTCTCAGCCGGTTTGCTGGTTTGAACCGGCTGTGACACCAGCACCAGCACTGGAACTGCTTCGGTCGAAAAGGCGTAATGGAAAGACTCTGGGCCTGACTGGGATTCAAACCCGAGTCCTTCGTGCCAGACGGATGTTAATGTGTTTTGCGCCGAGAATAAGTAGCTCGACCGAAGTGTGAGGCCAGAGCGGCTCCATGAGGTCATCCGTCCTCATCAGAAAATGCTTTTCATCCCGTGTCAGAGCACCACCAGGGCTCCGGATAAGAGAAAGCCGTCCCAACGTGTCAGGAAGTTGGAAGTGCATCCTCTCTCGCGAAAATCACGCCAGCACAGATTTAACAACAACAACAACAACAACAGTGGTGAGAGAAGAAACAAAACCAGACCTGTGCCAACTTCAGAGCCAAACGAGAGGAAATAGACAAAGCTGATTGAATAAAGGAGAGAGAGAGAGAGAGAGAGAGAGAGGGTAGGAAAAAAAAAAGGCCCTACAGATAAGCATCTTGTTCGCCTTCATAATATTTGGACAAAGGCAGATGGAAACAAGCCTGTCATTGTGCAGAGCCAAGCTCGGGAGTGGTGCAACAGCCTTCTCCACCTTTGATGAGCAAAGAGGAAACATCTGAAAGGCACTAAAACCTAGCCTGCATGTCAGTGTAAATGGGTTCATGCCTCCCAACCATTCACGTCTCCTCAAATGAGCCCAAACTGCTCTGAGAAGAGTTAAAAAAAAAAAGAAGAAATCATCTCTCCCGGTAATCAGCCTTTCATAGGTCAGTAGTGGTTTTAATCAAAAAACGGTGTATTAGAAGCTCCGTAAATCCTCCGTTTTTTTCCCCTCTCTTTTTTTTTCTTCTTATTTGTTTGACCTTAATTTCAAACAACAGATGATTACAAGGATACGCTACCTACGAATTAGAGTGATTGGAACAAAGACAGCGTGTGTGTGTGTGTGTAGGTGTGGGGGCGTGCTGTGTTGTGTGAAAGTGAAACGCAGGCCTGGGAGGTTTTTACATCACATTTATCATCACATGTGTGTGTGTGTGTGTGTGTGTGTGTGTGTGTGTGTGTGTGGCTCACTCATACCGAAGCACAAACACACACTTGCAGACAGAACTACCTGCCTAATCTGCTTAATCTCCACACACACACTCATAGGGATGCATATATGCAGCCGAACGCGCCTTCTCATATGTTCTCGATGCTGTCAAATCTGCTCAGAGCGCTGGGAGACATAATGCACAAAAACACAGGCTCACATAAACAGCGTAGCTGTGTGGATATGTTCCCAATTATCTGCTGCATATTTCTCTGATTTTTAACTCATGCCAGACTGGCATCTTAGGGGAGAACAGCAACTTTTAAACAATTGTGGGGATTGTGTATTTTGAAGAAGAAGAAGAAGAAGTTTGAACGGCTTTTTTTGTCTTTCTTGGTGCTATAATAGTAATGTTGATGGATATTCAACACAATATCCCAGGCTGTGTGTGTGTGTGTGTGTGTGTGTGTGTGTGTGTGTGTGTGTGTGTGTCAGGACTGTGTTGATGTGCAGGGAGGGCATCTTGTTGACTCCCTTTTTTCTCGTGTCTCACCTGTTTCCTCGGCACACGCGGTGGATCTGCACAGCATGGCGTGCAAACATGCCCCGCGGCAGCTGCCACACGCACACACACACACACACACACACATGCACACGCACACACACGTGCACACACACATCTCGGAGTCAGAGGCAGGAAATTTTTCCAAAAAACTAAATTAGATTTAGACTTTATTGTCCCAGAGGTGGATTTGTTTTCACAGTTAGTTCAACACAGAGGTACAAACACAGTGGGGGGGCGGGGAAGAAGAGGGAGTGTGTGTGTGTGTGTGTGTGTGGGTGGGGGTGGTGGGGGGGGGCGTTATGTAGTCTCCATGAATACATTCATACATGTCTGTAGCGAGACGTGTTTGTTGGGCGGTATGAGATGTGGCAGAGGGTGCAACGCTACAGCTCTCCTCCATTATGTAGATCCCTCGTCCACGTCCAGATGGCGGGAATGTGGAGCGATGACGGGCAGGGACAGACTGTGACAGATCCACTTGAGGACGGAGACAGGATACGTCTTGACTACAGCCGAGTGCAGAAAGCATACGTGTGGCTCTGCGCTGTAGGTTTCAGACACGGTGGTCAGGTTGTTTTTCACCCGTAGATACAGTAACACAAAACTGGACAATGATGAAACTTCACAATTTCAATTTTTGTTCGAGTAAACCAGAAATTATTCACATTTAAGAAGCTGAGATGGGAGGATTTTAGCTTGAAGAAATTAACCGAAATAGTTGAGGAATATTTTAAATATTTAATTTTAGTTTATTGTGCTTTTGATTTCATTTATTTAATGAAATAACATTTAATAGATAATATTTATTGAAACATTTGATCACGTAATTTATTTTATTAAAATATTTAAAAATTAGTTGTTGCCACTCACCCTCAGATATGACAGTACTGCTGAGGGAAATATTAGAAATTAATTAAAAAACACAAAAAATAAATCTGTGATCAAAAACTCTAAAACCAAGGTTAGCGACAAGTGTTAAACAATAGTGAACAGTTGTAAAATAACACATTTATGTATCACATGTAGAGCACAACGGAAGTTTGTGTGACATGTGCCTTGAGGGGTTATTTCTGAAGGTGGGGGCCCTACAGGACACTCTTGACCCAGGAGTGTGTGTATATATGTGTGTGTGTGTGTGTGTGTGTGTGTGTGTGTGTGTGTGGGGTGGGGTGGTCTATAACTGGATCGCAGTACCTGTGCCGCCATCTGCTCCTGGTGCCCGGCCAGGCTCACATCTGTCCAACAGCTGCTGGACATCCCTCTGTGTTGAGAAGGGAGCTGATGTGTTTTCAAGTAACAAATACATGGCGGGGCAAGCAGGCAACCTTAATATCACCCTATACATACTGGTGGTATACGTATATATGTGTGTGTGTGTGTGTGTGTGCGTAGAGATATATGTTTTCTCGAACTGTGGATGCAAACGGACGGAGCCATCGGGAGGAGGGTGAAACCGGGTGCATCTCTGGTGAAGCACTTCAAGCCTTTCTGTGTGATGGAAAATGCATACGCAGACGCAGCAGGCCAAACAGCATGACAGTAATGACTGTTTCTCATTGGACATCTGCGTCTGTGTGTGTGTGTGTATATCTGTGTGCGTGTGTGTGCATGTGTGTGTGTGTGGGTGCTCTCTCCCCATCTCCCTGTTGCTTTGCCCCGTGGCCAAATTCAGCCATGAAGCCGGTACTAAGGGCCAACAGGCTAAACCTTAACCTGGTGTGCTTAAGTATCCAGATCAATAACTGTATTACACTACATGTGGTGTGTGTGTCTATGTGTGTGCGTGCACTTCAAAGCAGGACGCATCGAGCTGTCTGCGTGTGTGTGTGTGTGTGTGTATAGAGAGAGAGAGAGAGGGAGAGAGGGTTCTGGGTCAATACCTTTGTGGTTTCAGAGTGGTTGCCGTAGCAGAAGCAGCAACACGCTCACATGCGGTTTATTATGCACACGGTCCCTGGGAGGGAATTCACAACACGTCTGTCAAGCTACGTAATGAATAGGGAACGTCGTTTCTGAAACTGTTCCGATCATCGGTGTTAATGCGCGCTCATAATCTGGGTCACGGCTCATCACCGCATGCTCAGTAGATGTGGGGAATCTCATTGACTGATTGTGTGTGTGTGTGTGTGTGTGTTGGGAGGGGGCGGGGCTGATGTTGTTAATGTCATTGGTTAATGCATACACATGTTAAGGCAGAGCATGTGTGTCCAGACTGGAGACGTACATAGATAGAGTGTGCGTAAACACACTGCAGTAGGTAGGTAGAGATACAGAAAACTGACTATAATAAAAAGAGCAAAATCTATAAAAACTCGACATGATCTTGAAAACACATTAAGTTGTTTTCAGACGTGTCCGTACAGAAGTCTTTCAGAGAATTTATAGAATTTATAGACGATTAGTACTGGTT
Source organism: Karalla daura (assembly GCA_029224185.1). Classification (NCBI taxonomy): domain Eukaryota; kingdom Metazoa; phylum Chordata; class Actinopteri; order Chaetodontiformes; family Leiognathidae; genus Karalla; species Karalla daura. The sequence continues at coordinate 14,095,679 of CM055210.1, read as the reverse complement.
AGACATGACATCCTGGGGGAGTGGGGTACTGGGGGTCACATGACCAGTTCAATTGGGACAATAAGAATATCGAATAAAATGACGATATCAAAACAAGTTGAACAAGTAACGTGGAATCATTAAATGTTTTGGACATCCTACTTCTTCAGAGTAGAGTCTCACAGGACAAGCTTTGAGGAGAGTCGCAAGACTTTTTTGTAGAGTTACGGCTTATACGGCCCTCAATGGAGACACAAGCAAGAAATCTTCTGTGATGTCACTTTTATTTTGCGGAAAACTCTGAAAGTAGTTTTTCCTCTACAGGTGATGGAAATGCACCTTAGTTTTTTGGTCATGATGTCTCTGTTTACTGTACACACTAGATCCAAGCACACGTCGAAACACCTGAAAAGTAAAGAGAGAAGAGGGCACTAAAAAGAAAACAGTGTGTATGGGTGTGTCAGGTTCGAAGGATGTGTTGTCTGTGATGGATGTCGGGATAGTTTGGATGATAGTTTTACAATTCAGCTTCTGTTTTGTTTTCGAAATGGGCTCTAGAGATAAAATGAGAAAAGAAAAGAAAAAGATAAGATATTCCTTTCATAGTCCCAAGGTGGGAGTATTTGCATCGAACACCGATAAAGAAAGAAGAGAATCAGTCCATTAAGAATGTAATAAAAGACCAGAAGTTTTCCTCACCACAAATGTGAGGAAAAAGTCTGTTTTTCCCTTCTCTTCTGGGTGTACAATATTACAAATCTGTGATTTCTGAAGCAACGTTATGAACCCTAACCCCAGCTGTGTGCCTAACCTTAACCCATAACCATATCTGTTACCCTCTCTAACCCTTTATCTTCCCCATATTCTTCACTCTGTTCTTCATGGTACCCCCAACTTTTTTCCACACTCTCACCACAATCCAAAACATAACACTTTAAGCCCCAAACCCAACCCTAAAGCTAACTCAAGCCCTTAAACCTTAACTTAACCCTAACCCTGAACCTAATCCTGAACCTAACCCCAGCCTTAAACGTAAATCTAATCCTTATTCCTACCACCTATCTCACCCCTTCCCCCCAAAGACAGCATAACACCCCTGACCTGTATACCTGTGCAACAAATGCCTCCTGAACTCTAACCCCTGACCTCTATGCATATCCCAACCCCAACTCTAACAATATCCTGCTGCTGATCCTACAGTAACTGCTAGGTCATAACCATATCTGTTGACTAACCCTTCTCCCAACCCTAATGCTACCCCTAACCCTAACATCTAACCATATCCCAACCCTTACCCCTAACTCTATCTCAATAATCTAACCCTAATCATATCTCAACTCTTTCACTAACCCCAGCTATATCCGAACCCTTTCCCTAACCTTAGCCACATCCCTAACTATATCCTTTAACCTAACCCAACTTCTTTATCAAACTCTCACAGCCCAGCACATTATAAGCACATACATATGTATGTATATTTGTCTGAAATCGGTCTCGAAATCTGCCCGCACGTCCAGGATGAGTGAGCGCTCAGCCTTGAGGAAGGAGGAGGCAGATAAAGAGGAGGGAGATTTCAGCCGCCGCCACCGCCTCCCTTCGCGCTCAGCGTACACCGGGAGGTCAAGTGCCGCATTTCTCCGCCTCAGCTTCACTCGAGGGCCTCTCTTTCCTTTCTTCCCTCGCTCTCCCTCCCTCTCCCTCTCTCTCTCTCTCTCTCTTCTTCGTTCCCACAACCGCCTTTTTCTGCCTCCTTTCTTCTCTATCAGATGCAGACGGGGTGGAGAGAATTCAATGCCACGCCAGAGCCCGGGCTGCATGGCGCACCCACACTCGCATCTCTGACCACCGTATATGGTACCCACACACACACACACACACACACACACACACACACACGCTCGGGAATCACATTTTAGAGCACACAAAGGGCAATAACGGGCTATCATTCACCCTCAAACACACACACACACAGATTCAGCCCTACCTCGGTGTCCTCTTTGCCCTGTCTGAGATGTATTGTTTAGGTAAATGAGTCTGTGCACCCAGCGGGGGAATCAGCATGAATAAGAACCTGAATGCATTACCCCATTACTCTTCCCTCGCTCTCTCTCTCTCTCTCTCTCTCTCTCTCTCTCTCTCTCTCTCTCTCGGTCTGTGTGGCCTCTGCCTCGCTCAGCACCCACAGTCCTTGAGAGCTCAAATTGACATTGGAGACCCGGTTATTAATACGTGGGGGTAGTTTGATGCACGTACGTGTGTCTCTTTTTCACAGGCAGCGGTGGAGGAGAGCGATGGAGTGCTCTTATCGTTTGTTTGCACTGGATTTTGTGTGATGAGAGAAAGATGAAGATGTGTGTGTGTGTGTGTGTGTGTGCCCCCATACAGACAGACAGACTCGGGCTCAGGCTCCCCTAATTAGACAGACAGAGTGGAGCACACAGCCTCAGAACAGGAGGAGAGGGATAAAAGAAAGGTTGCCTGTCTGTACACCTACTGAAAGCATTACACTGTGCTCTTGCATATGTGTGTGTGTGTGTGTGGGGTGGGGTTACGTATTTGTACGTGTGTGTGTGTGTTTGTGTGTGTCCTGTTGTTGGGCGTACATGCCCTTCAGTGTGTCTCGACATGTATGCAAAGCTCACCTGCACACACGTCTCTTTGTTCCCTTTTCATTTTCCACTAGCTCCCCTGCCTGCCTGCCTGTGCTGTATAGTGTGTGTGTGTGTGTGTGTGTGTGTGTGTGTGTGTGTGTGTGTGTGTGTGTGCGTGTGTGTGTGCATTCGTCAGGTGTCACCCGGCGAGTCTCATCCCCGCAGAAGAGCTGCCGCCGCCGTTGGCATGGCGACGGCTGCAGCACCGTGAGACACTGCTGCCATGGTTTCCAGGCACGCCGAGCAGGAGGGAGAAGACCAGCGCGCCTCCTCCTCCTCCTCCTCCTCCTCCCTATGTGTGTGTGTGTGTGTGTGTGAGAGGGAGACAGAGCCCCTCCTTCCGGGCCGTGTTCTCAGACCTCTTTGTCGAGTGTGCGTCTCATCTCTTGTCATGTAAGTGTTTACGTGCCAAGAGATGCACATATGGATTTGTTTGGCCAGGCAGACGCTCGTTTATGTGTGTGTGCATGTGTGTGTGTGTGTGTGTGTGTGTTCACCTACAAACAGATCAGCTACACATTCCATGCTCTGTGACTCCGTCGTGTTTACATAATGGATTTTCCTCTCGTGTAGGAAGAAATGAAAGAGAGAGAGAGACGTCTGAGAGAGAGGGAGAGACGAGTGTGTATTCTCCATTCCATCTGAAATATTGCTCCGGATTACACTCCAGTCTGACTCTGTCAGGGTATTCACTTTTTCTATTATTAACACCGAGTATTACAGAACTATTTTTCCTCGGCGTCGGGAACAAGCTCGATTATTTTGAGCGAAGCCGACGAGGCGTCTGCACAAACCGCCCCCTGCTCGTTATTTATACCCCGTCCTCGGCCGTCCCGCAGCATCGACTGCGTGCCCGTAACGAGCCCGATCATTAATGACGCCGGACAATGGTTCCACTCGTTACTCATGCGCCCCTCGTCCCAAATGCTGTCGGCCCTGCCTCGTAAATACTGAATGATTGATACGGAGAGGATCAAAGTTCAACTGGGGGAGGTTTCCCCCACTGAGACAGAGACACAGGTGAGCGGAGGTACGTGCAGGTTCCAGCAACAAAATGTGCATCTTAGTAGTCGATTAGTTGATTGGTTTAGGCAATTGCATGAAAACAGGTTCACTAAGCACAAAATATGGTCTCCAAGTTGCTTTATTTTGTCTTCACCTCAATGTCAGTCAATTTAGAAGAACAAAGGAACCAAGAATATTCGCATTTAAGAAGCTGAGATCAGAGTTTTGTCTTTTTTGCTTGAAATTATTGTCAAGAATCCACAAATAGACGTCGATTACTTTGTTAGTCGATACACATCTATCAGCTACTATTAGAAACTACAAATAAATAACATTTAATCCCTATAAACCCCAGTTGATTCTTCTAGTACGGTTTTTGATGGAGACACTTGACACTTTTGCTTTCGCACAGTTTGATGCTTTCTGGATGGAGACGCTCTCTTATCTCGATCTGGAGGCTGTCTGCCAACCTTTACTGTCTGTCTGAACTCAGCCGTAATAAATCTGCCCTGGATTTTCCCACGAGACACATCTCTATGATTGCGGCGTCCTGTTGTTGTCCCTTTGGCCTTTTTTTTCCCTCTTTTTTTTTTTACATTTTAATTAACACGCACTAATGGTGATTCATAGGTCAGTCACGAGCGTGGCGTGACCGCCACCGAAGGCAGCGGGAGGTCCGAGCGCTGCAGGGCGGCACGCTTCTCCGTAGGTCAACCGGTGATTTATACATGGATTTTAAATGAGAAATTTCAAGGTATTTGGTGTTAATAAAAAATGAAAAAAAAAGAGGTGGATCATACTGAAAGATCTGCTTGAAAGCATAAGAAAACGAGGTTTCCTTTCAGTGCTTGTTTAAAGTGCCCTGTTAGACTTTGTCTCTGTTGTTTAAACGATCAAATAACGGGTGAAACCGTTGTTGCAGCCTGCAGGGTTTTTCCTTTTCTTTCTTTTTAACATTATGCACATGTGCAGGGGGCAGGAAAACCTGCTTTCCTTTTAAATCTTATTAAAAAAAGAAGAAAAAACAAAACACTGAGTGAACCCGGAGCTCATTAATGATAGATTAGATTTAGCCCGAAAGAGATTCTCGTCACCACTATCACAACTTTTACCCAATGTGAAATGATTTATTCAGGCTGAATTCTACCTCTGGTGAAGAACTGCATCAGAATATAAGAATATCATACATCACTGGAAGTTACTGATGTTTATCTCTCAGTTATCTCACCTTTTTTTGGAGGGAAAGTAAGACATAAGACATCAGGTGAGAGGAAGTGTTAGTTGTGCAGACATATTTCACCATCTCAGAGAAAAGATGACGCTAGTGCTAATGCTACAGCTAGCGTTAATGCTACAGCTAGTGCTAATGCTACAGCTAACGCTAATGCTGCAGCTCACATTTGAGTTAATGTTCAATAGTTATGCTAATGCTAAAGCTAGCCCAAAGGCATCAGGAGCTGGTCTCGATCCTATCGATGAGGCTTTTCAGGCTCTGTTTTGTCCTTCTGTAAAATCTTTTGTTGTTAGCTCACGCAGCTAATGAAAAATGTTTGTTTTATAGTAGTAACTAGTTCTAGTTCTAGTCACAATTACAACACCAGTGACCTCAAGTCACCTTTTAAGTCAGAATCAGAGCTGTAATCTTTACTTACTACACCTTTTTTTGAGCTATTAAAAGTGTTACTATAACTACTGCTAGTACTATTATAACAGCTGTTTTGCAAACAAAAACATTGATACCAACATCATCCAAATCATTATTTTGATCATCAGTGGATCCCTGGGAGACCCACAGCCTTGACTGGATCTCTTCCACCTGTTAGCGTGTTTACTGGAGCGCGTATCGTTGAGACTGTGAGCGAAATAACCCGCCACGAAACGTGGCTACAGACCCGTTAGCAGCGGCTAGGCTAATCCTCCCGGAACACGCTGCTAGCCGCTCCCTCCACTTGTTTGGTGGGAAGGAGGTGGAGGATGCGGAGTGTGTCGGGAACCTCGCGTGCCTGCTCCATTCTGTGGAAACGCCTCGACTCGGGGTCCTCCGCTCTTATCTGCCTGACAGCTCCTTTCATACCTCCGCCCTCTCTCCCTGTCATCCCTTTTTTTCTTGATCATTCGGTTTCTTTATTTCCGCCACCCGAACGTCCACCTACTGTACCTCCCTTTCTTTATTCTTCGTCGTTCCAGAAATGACTCGAGGAGGAAGGACGTCAGGCCGCAGCTGCTCGGGAGATAAGACTCTGATAACGTAACCTTACGTTTGCTTGTGAAGAGAGAAAGAAAAGAAAGAAGAAAAAAACACCTCCACCTCCTTCCTGGCTCCTCAGAAGTCCTAATTTAAAACCGAAAAAATGATGAGAGGTTGAAGAAAGAACACAATTACATCCTGATGACACTTCATGTGGAGATGTGGAGTTTTTTTTAATCAGGGTCATTTGAATACAGAACAAATGGAACGATAACCCGCTGACGTCTCCTCTGATTTCAGGAAAATCACATCATATGAAGTCACTTCTGCTTACACAGAGAGCAGATTTTACATCCTGGGCTAAAAAGATAAAGAGTTATGTGTGTGTGTATGTCAGAAGCAGGACACGCTATGATGATAACACTAGTCCCCATTCCAGTCTTTCACTATATGAAAGCACCGCCGCTGGAATTTCAATAAAGCGTAATAGTCGCTGGTCTGCACCTTGAGGAGGATGGACGCCACGTTCTGCACTTTCATGGTTTTATTGGACATTTTAATTAGCTTCAGAACAAGTTCAGCATCGCTCCGAACCGCCCCAGCCGGTCATGTGACCCCTCTTACTACATCACGTTTACATTAAAATCTTTGTATATAGAAGCATGAATGGATTGAAGAAAGAACACAGTTATATTCCAGACGGGACTTCATGTGGAGACACTTTTAGCTCACTCAGAGAGAAGATTTTTATACATTTTGACGTGTAAATGCAACCAAAGTGTCTCCATCCCGATGGAAGCATGAGAGTAAGGATACCAAGGAGGAATACCAACACATTGTGATGAGATTATTTCTTTAATCTCTTTAATCGGGGTCATTTGACTTCATTAATGAGAGCCGCTGACGTGTCCCCTTCTCTGATTTCGGGGAAATCTCCATCTCGTGAAGTGACTTTTTGCTTACATGGGTTTAAAGATAAATAAATAAATAGAGGAAATCTTCCCTGCCAGTAGCTATCAGTAGCTCCACAGCTGAAGGCTACGTTTATTGAGTGTGCCAGAGGAGCAGGGCTGCTGATCTAGCCCCATCTCAGCATTTTACAACGTGATGAATCAGATGTTGGGGATGAGCGGGATCAGCAGAGGCACCGGCCGGGGGCCGCTCGCCTCCCGGACGCCGTTTATTACCGTTTAATCAAGGGCCCGGAAACGAGGACTTCACAGGCGCAGGTGCAGATTGATTCATTCGAACTCCTGAGTTTAGAATTTGACCCGTTTTCCTTTTTTTTCTTTTCATCCGCTTCAACGATGGATGTAGTGTGTGGGATCCTTAAAAAATGAGACGTTATCTGCTCGAGTACAGAGGTGATAACCAACAGGCGTGGAGCTCTGATGCTGATATAAGGTAAGGTGAGATAAGGTGAGATAAGGTGAGATAAGGTGAGATAAGATGAGATAAGGTGAGATAAGATGAGATAAGGTGAGATAAGGTGAGATAAGGTGAGATAAGATGAGATAAGGTGAGATAAGGTGAGATAAGGTGAGATAAGATGAGATAAGGTAAGATCAGACCAGACCAGACCAGATCAGACAAGACAAGACCGAATCAGGAAAGATCAAATCAGATAAGATAAGATCAGATGGACGAGATAAGATGAGATAAGATAAGATGAGTCAGACAAAAGAACAAGAGCATGATATTCACTACACACACAGAATCTACAAAGCAAGAAATAATAAGTAGTACAGTTAAAAAGTATCATAAGAACTGTGTAAGTTAGATATATATAGATAGATGGATGGATGGATGGATGGATGGATGGATGGATGGATGGATGGATGGATGGATGGATGGATGGGTGGGTGGGTGGTTGGTTGGGTGGGTAGTTAGACAGATAGATAGATAGATAGATAGATAGATAGATAGATAGATAGATAGATAGATAGATAGATAGATAGATAGATGGATGGATGGATGGATGGATGGATGGATGGATGGATGGATGGATGGATGGATGGATGGATGGATGGATGGATGGATGGATGGATGGATGGATGGATGGATGGATGGATAGATAGATAGTAGCACACATATAAAACACATATAATAACGAGTGTGAATGTAAGTAGTAAAAACATGTAAAATAACAAGTGAATAAACATAATGATGTAATTATTACTCTTTTAAATCACTACATTATAAAAAGGATCTTAATCGTGATAGCATTGGACAAAGAGATGGTAATGTCACCTATGAGTTTATCACTCTATTCCGTGTTTGCTGTAGAATAGAATAGAATAGAATAGAAGCCTCTAGTGAAGCTCATTAGACAGATAAACACATCACAGGTTGCCCAGGTGCATGTTTTCTTTCCTCTCTCCTTTTTTATCTCATTCTGCTTCATCTGTTCATTCATTTACTTATTTGTGCGTGTTTGGCAGTGAGCTCGGACACTGACACGGTGACGCGCCCGTCTCTTCCCCTCCTCCGAAGGTCACACGAAATAACTCGCGCTTTAAAGCAATTCAAATGGATTTTTTCCCATTTTGAATCCAATTTGATGAATAATTCGATACCCGGTGTTTTTCATCCGTGTTCTGTTCTTGGTGCGGAGCCTATTATGCGACCACAGTGATTGTGTTTTATTACGAGTCCTCACCCCCGCTGAACTGGATATTACGCCTCTCCATCTCCACCAAATGTTGATTTGTCATCACCGACAGATACGAAGAAGAGCTTCGCATTGTACGGCAAAATTACGGAAACCTTACCCACCGCAATCTGTGACAAGTCCAAAAAAACACAACATACAAGCGCGGACCTTTTCTAATTAAGCCGGAGCTTCGTTTGGAATACTAATTAAGACGCTGCCACGACTGCGGCTCTTTCACTGTATTAGAAAAAACAACAAAAACAAAAACACATGTCGATATGGAGCAGGGATTAGACACTGTTAATGCAGAACTAGATCTTTAGACGCCTCCAGGGCCTCGACCTGTTCCTGGCCTGTGATGGATGTTGAGAGACAGTGATGAGATGGAGCGAAAAGGAGACGGATTAATAGCTTCACTTCTTACGCTGTCAGGCTCGAATTGTCACTGGTTTCCTCCCAGTCTGACGGGCACCAGAAGGCAGATTTTACATCCTGAGCCTGAAAGATGAAACGGGGTTATACAGTGTGTGTCTTCACTAGAAGCAGATGACACAGGTAATAGCGGTTTGTAATGAGGAAGTGGCAGTAGTCACAGAAACTTCAGTGAAGTAAAATAGTAAAATAGTAGTTTGAGGATGAGCTGTAATTCTACATAAAGTCTGTTCCCTCTATATTATATCATTTTTGGGTCGCACTTTATAATAACTCCTCCTTATTAAGCATTCATAAACCATTATTTCACACCTTTGTTACTCATTCGTAAACTATTAACTCTTAATTATTTCTCAACTCTCAATTATTTCCCTTCTCATTACCCTTTTGCCACACGCTTTATATCATCAGGACGATATTTTCAGAGGTTTTATTGAAATTTCATTCACTTTTTATTGTGATATTTAGGTTTTGCACATTTCCAGGGCTGATGGAAATCACAGTGACACTGATAGTAATGACTGTGTTAACTTGACGGACCTGCGTTTGACGTGTTAATTTGTTCATTTTGCAGATTGATCTGATGTAGTTTTACTTCAGCTGGAGTCAGAGACGTTTCTTCCTGGCAGGTGGTGCAGGTGTTGTTCTACCTGCTAAATCTTCCTGAAGGTCTTTCTGCACTCACACAGCTCAACCTTCACCGTCCCTGCCACTTACTTAATTATGTTGTGAAAACCCTGAAAACACTTTCCTATCTCCTTAAGGGCTCGGGCTGCTTCGCTGACATTAATCATTTTAATTTTCTTGGAGGAGGAAGAGGAGGAGGAGGAGGAGGAGGAGGAGGAGGAGGAGGTGCTTTACGATTGTTGGGACAACATTTGGTAGGGAGTCAGACGTCCTAACGATGATCGAGGTGTAATTGAGGATTGCAAAGTCTGAGTCTGACATCCGACTTCATTGTCATTGGTCATGTCTCAAGTGCAATGCAACGAAATGCTAAACTAACATTTAGCCAGAAGTGCATAGCAGTGATGAAGAGACTAAATGTATAGAATCTCCTATAGAGAAATCCAGGTATGTCAAATGTCATAACTAGGGAGAAACGATTACTCAAGTAATTCGAATAAGATTGCTGCCCAAAGATATTGTACATTTACTAGTTACACAAACACAAGATAATATTCCCAATTTCCTTCAATTTTACAGTTTGTCACTATTGTCAGATAATTGTCACTGTGAAAAAACTCCATCAATCAGTTCACTTCAAAACATGTCTTCTGCATGTAAATATAGTGACTCAACTTTGAAAAAATGTTATTAAACTGACTCAAAATCCTCTCTAAAGATACAACAGGAGTCCAGAGCAAAATAGCTGGAATGTTGCAATTGCAACTGTAAGTTTAGTGACATATAATAACATTTCATACAGTCTTGTCTGAAAGAATGAGTGAATGGAGCTTTTACAAGTGAGTAGCTGTCATAGGGAGGAATGGATGAAGGCGTGGGCGGCCATCTTGGAAGAGGCTATCAGGTTCTCTTAACACGTTTATGAAGGTTAAAGACAGACACAGGCTTTACATCTGGATACGATTACACTGCCTGTCGGTGCCGAGCCTCCCAACAGTCTGTGCCATCAATCAGCGTGTCACACGCTGAGTAAGCTGATTAACCCCACTTGTTTCTGTCAGGACGGTTTAGTAGCAGGTAGTGCTGCTAAACACCTCGACTGAGACGTCTCAATGATAGGAAGTCAGCCGGGAACAAGAGGGAAGAGTCGGGTAAGTTTTCAAAATAAAGCAACCTTTGCAGAGCCCTGGTCCTGCCTAAACTGTAAACACCATTAAAACAGCCATAAAAGAAACCATTAAAACTGGGCGACTTGGGAGCAGGAACAAAATGATGCATCATTTGTATTTGATGAATTACTTTTGAGCTGACAGGACATTAGCAATGCAAGAATAATCACCAGTTAACACCTCTGCTTTGTGTGCCTTCGCCGTCCAAAGGATTAGTGTTATTTTTTTATTTTTTTTAGGTAAATTAGTTGTTGTGCTCAGTACAATGGCAATTAAGCCAAACTCGGTATCTCCAGATACTGAGAGAGTGAACCAGGCTGCACGGCCACTGGAAAGCAGGATGAAAATGCACATTTAGTCATCAGGGAGAGTTATTGATTGGACAGAGTTAATGATGAGATAATGATGTCAGGCTAATGTGGTTTATATCAATCAGAGCTGACACACTCTTGTTGTTTTCCTGTTTTTGAACTGAACTAAAGACATAAACACACTGAGACACAAGCAGGACCCATGTTGGGAGACATGCATTATATTGATAGATAGACAGATAGATAGATAGATAGATAGATAGATAGATAGATAGATAGATAGATAGATAGATAGATAGATAGATAGATAGATAGATAGATAGATAGATAGATAGATAGATAGATAGATAGATAGATAGATAGATAGATAGATATACTGTAGATAGATAGAAGCTAACACTAAGCTAACATCAAGCCGGTTCCAAGCTAACAACAAGTTCAAGTCAATATGAAGCTAACTTCAAGCTAATACCAAGCTCTATTCCTGAGAGATATGCAAGAAAGGAACAAAACATGTATTTCCTCTGGGTGTGGCGTGCTAATTGAACCACAAGAAGAAGAGCACAGTGTACACACTTTAAGATGCTAACACTGTCGACAGTCAAAACCCCAGTCAACACCAACAGCAAAAAGCTAAGCTAACGATTCATTAATCTACAATATAGATTACTGGGCCATGTCAAGGCCTCTATACTGTACCTTTGTTATTAGCTGTATAATGTTAATATAGCCTGCAGTTAGCTAACTGTGGTGTAGCATTGTCATTTCAGCTCTGTTTAATTTTATTTATAGTGCCTGTAGCGACAATAGCGACAGTGTGAAGAGAGAACCCAGATACAGAAACAGAGACCAACAAATTTTATTTTGTCGAAAGTCACTTAAAAGTGGTTCAACTCCCAGAAAGTAATACTTCAATGTAACTCATTACCTCTACCTTAGTAAATAATGTACATTTTAGAAGAAAATTGTTCATCACTGGCAAAGACACAGAACAAAAAGTAGGCAATAAGAGCTGCCATCAAATGTAATATGACATGAAGTGCAGAATCATTTACCACTGATTTCTGCTCTGTTCGTCTGTTAGCGGCTTCTGAAACCATTGTTTGTCCATCAGACGCGAGCACAGAGCAAATCTGTGCAACCAAACCCTGATTTGGCTCCTCCGTCACCCTCCTGGAAACGGCGCTTGGAGAGCTAAGACTCGAGGATTGGTCATCTTGGTCCGAGTCCAGCTACAAAGCATCGCCTTGTCCTCAGAAACCCGGAGAGATGGTACGGAGCTATACGGACGCCTCGTTTCAGCTGCATCCGTCTCTCTTCTTAGTAACAAGGCCTTGTCTTTATAGTGGATGTATCCGTTTAATGAATTCTGTCTGGGTGCTATTTTTATCCTGTACACAGTTCTGAATACGCGCTGATTTCTAAAGTATATCTTGTTGAATGATCACAGCCTTAATGAAACATCCCCGCTTCTTTTATGTGGAGAGCTCAGGCAATCAGCAGATGAGATTGAGTTCTTCTCCGCTGATAGAGATGCAATATCGTAAAATCAATCTGATGGATTCAATTAAAAAAAAAAAATTGAAAAAAAAGAAAAAAGAAATCCCGCTTTTTCGCCTTTTCATGTCACGGTTACAGACTCTGAGGCTTTATAACGGGTTTTAAACAGACAAAAAGTCTGCTCTGTCATTGTCCCGGGCGAAATCACCGTCATTAAAATCAGGAAAAGAAAGGAAATGTGACGTTTTTTCTTTTTTTCTTTTGTATTTGGAGCGACTGCAGCTGAACACAGATCAGTGGCGGGTTTTGATCCATCTGTTTCCCCACTGGTTTCTAGCTCCTTTAAGAAGTGAAGCACTGGTCCGGGATCAGTGTCAGTGTGGGGTTTGAAGCCGGGCCAAGGTGCGAGAGGATTACTTGTGTGTCTGTATGTATGTGTTACACACACACACGCACACAAACACACACACACATGATATACACACACACAACTGCTCCTCTGGAAGAAGGATTACTGCTGACTCACCAGGGAGTTCTTACAGCTTTGTGTGTGTGTTTCATAACGCACATTATTGTGTATTTGCTTACCACAGATTGATGACAAGATATTGTGTGTGTGTGTGTGTGTGTATGTGTGTGTGTGTGCCGCCCGTACAACCAGCATGTGTTTAACAAGATCCTAATTTTTGTCTCGCACCCGAACACGAGCACCTTTCGCGCTCCCCGGAGACCTCGGCAGACTCGGCAAACAACCAACTTTCTGCAAGAAACTTTAGAGGGACAGCACACACACACACACACACACACACACACACACACACACACACGCACACATGAAAAACAAAACACGTCATGCTCGGTGCTAACGTGGCAGCGGTCTTGCCGAGCGGGATCCTGTTGGGAGCTGTAATTATGTGCCAGTGAGAGAATTAGGAGTGTTAACCAAGCAGCAGTGCAAACAACAACAGATTAAGACTCCAAGAACACAGCCGCCCCGCGCCCCGTGTTTGCCGAATATGGTCGATTATTTCACGAGGCTACCCAAACCCTCGCCGCTAAGCCTCGCCGCTGCTCCGCCAAGGACCACATCGAAACCTAACCTCGCTACAGGTTTTACTTCTTCTATGGGATCGAAATTAATTCGTTTCTGAAACTTGTGGACACCTTTAAAGGGAACCTACAATGGTTCAATGTATTTGTCCTTATTCTCTGGCGTTCATTTAGAAGCTATGGATTCATCAGAAATATCTTGGATTCTCCTTTACAATCCGATCTGGTGGCCTCTAATGCTTATCTGGCAACCACACACACACAGTAGGCTTTGATTGGCTGTCTTGCCTGCCTGACTTCAACTTCAACTTGTATGACTTGTATGTTTGAACTCAACACGACTTTGCGCCCCTTAATGACTTCACATATCTCTAGGTTACTTGTTGAACAATGTAGCTTCTTAGCTTGTTCCCATGCTAAATGATAGCTAGGCTAAGCAGCTATGGAGTGTGTACACACTCAGAATAAGAGGAGGAATCTGAGGGTGAACCAGGAGCAAAGACACCGACATTTCACCAGAAACTTCTCCAAAACTTCTCCAAAGTCACAGTCCTGCACCTTTATGTACATGCATACCTGAATTTAGGCAAATGTATTCAAGGTGTTTTCTTATTGCTGTTCCATTCTGCATACACTATATATACTCACATTAGAATTAACACGACATTGGTCACTGAGGTCCCGGTAGCAGCTAATAAGATAACATAATAAATAATAATAATAATGAAAGCAATATTAGAAAAGGTCATAAAAATGAGGCAGCTAAGATCTAAGCAGAGGCAGGTAAAATCCCCTTGTTATATGTTATATGTTTTATATGCAAATTATCATGGAGATGAGGATGGTATATGATTTGCATTATATTTTACATAACAATACTTGAAACTCAGATACGTAGGAGGACATAATGATATGTACGTCTTAAGCTGTGGATAGCCAGTCATTACTCAACAAAGCCAAGGTAAGAGCAGTTTGTTTTTCCATCCTGGGCCTCCTGCAGCACTGTTACGCCCAGCAGTACCCGGGTGCCATGTGTTGACCACGCCGAGATTTGTCTTTGTTTGTCGAACAAAAAAAAAAACCCAAACTGGCAACACGCGAGGCTGTGGTCGCGGGACTGGCCTACTTCAGTGTGCTTTGGCCTGGTTTGGGGAGCTCTCTGATTACTCTTCGAGCAGGAACAGAACGGAGGTGGATTTGCCTCCCACAAGCCCATCATCTGTGCCGCCTAGTATGACAGCCGTGCTGCTTGTGTGTGTGTGTGTGTGTGTGTGTGTGTGTGCACGTGCTATGTGTCTCATGAGCTGCATGGAGCAGATTCTGATGAGAGCAAAGTGACAACGGTGGCCCAGGAGTCCTGCACACTGATCAAAATATGTGTGAGAGAGCAGCTTCACTAGCACACACACACACACACACACACACACACACACACACACACACACACACACACACACACACACACACACACACACTGCCTGTCTCTCCTTCCCCATATCATCTATTCTATGAACAAAACAGAGAGTGCTGCTATAATGTCTTTCTCCCTTGGCACCGGTTCAGAGAAATTACATATTTAGAGGGTTTTCCCATGGAAAATCGTCCTTTCATGCCTTTAAAATGGCTATACACATTTGCTTTCATATCTCACATTTACATTCGGTCATTTAGTAGATGCTTTTATCCGGAGCGATTTACATGAGAGGGGAAAAACCGAGATCTGAGTGTTAGGAGAAATACCTCTGCTCATTCTTCACATTCCGAAAGGATGAGCGAGCAGTTGAGTAAACACCAGGACAAGTGTAGTCTGAGAACTAGGGAGGAGGCTGCAGCAGTTAAGTACGAGTTAGGAGAAGAACTGCAAGTCTTTGGATTAGTTGTGTGCTTCTTGATTACAATATACGGGTTTGAATTACATTCAATTATGCATTACATCTCGACATGCTGACAGATGACTGTGTACATTATTCCCATTCTTGATTCAGTATTCACTTAACAAAATGGAAATGCATGTGCACAATACAGAGCTCCAAGGGAACTTCCTGAAAGTGGCAGTTCCAGGTAAAAATGTCTGGAAGTTTCACACTATAGGAGGCGAAATGCCAGCAAAAAGCTACGTGACCTTTGAGAAGGCGTTGATGAAAAACTGTACAACTTATCAACATGTTGAAAACAATAAAAGGAGTCCACAAGTTTTCCTCCGTTTTAAAGTCGGAGTGAAGTTTCTAAATCAAAGTCTGTTTACGCAGCTGAAGGTTGTTTGAGGGGTTTTTATTTGCTGCACTTTGAAAGCTGCCATATACCTGGTCATCCTCTGGGCACTCTCAGGCATGGATAGAAACTTTCCAATGGACTCTTAGATGTTTGGTTGGGATGGGTGAGTAGCTTTTGTGTTGCTATAAATCGAGGCTTATATTAGCTCATGTGGCTAATTGCTGAGAAGGCAGATTGGTATAGACACGCCCTTGCTCTCTATACTTTCGGATCCACCATTTTCTTGTCCTCCCTTGCAACAGCCTCACCACTACATTAATAATGAAAACAAAAAGCCAAGCACTGTTGCTCTGTGGTCCAATGCAGGATCCTCATGTGCCTCTGCTACTCCGGTTCAAACACACGCTTGCACCACAATTTGTTGTCCAGCAGCTGTTTCTCTCCCACACTCAACTCCACTGATCTCACATTTTCTGCCCGGGAGGAGAAAGATGGGCGGGGCATGCAGGGCTCATTAGCATTTGAAGGGAAAGGCGACAAAATCGAGTCAAACTGGTGTGCAGAGAAGCAGGCTGTGCCATGTTACTAACATTACTTTTAGATATCAAGAAACCATGTCAAAGGAGGAGAAATGAGACTAATATGTCTCCTTTAAAACACAAGAAAAATGAGTTGCACAGTTTCTGGGTTTTATGAAAATGTATGAATCTGTGTCAGTTTTCTGGCAAAAAAAACCCCTAAATGTTCCTCATCCTATGAGGAATGACTTCAGCTGCAAAAAAAGTAAAAAAAAAAAAAGATTTTCAGATCTTTTTGGAAATACATTAATAACACAACAATGAACCGCATGCATCACAGGATTTGGTCTGTTTTAAATAGAGCGTGCACACGCCATGAAAAGTTAAACACACACACACACACACACACACACACACACAGGCGTACAGGGTCTCAGAGTGCACCAACCAGGAGTGTGGAACATCCCGAGAGCGTGTCTACACAGCGCGCAGACACACACCTCACATGATCGGCAACACATTATACGCTTAGCGCTGCGGTGCACGCCGGGCACACGGCTGAATGGATGTATGATTCCAGGCCTGTCTTTGAAGTCCACCGGGGCAGGCAGGGGGAATTGATGGATTTATGTTTCGTGACATGCCTTCCTGGCACACTGCCCCTCTCAGTCACCCTGGCTCGTCTCTGCTTTACGCTGCAACATTTTTAATCCTATTTACCCAAAGCTGACAGCCTTGGATAATTCACCCTTCTCTTTCCATACTTCTCCTTTGTCTCTCTCGATTTGTCTTTTTCTCCTGTCTCGGCTTTTAGCATCTTTTTAGACGTCTCCATCCCCTCTGTCTCTCTCTCTCTCTCTCTCCCCCTCTGTCTCTCTCTCTCTCTCTCTATCCTCTGTCTGTCTCCTGGCGAAGAAGCCGTTCCTCGCCGTATTCCCCGGCTCTGCAGCAGCTGTCTAAACAGGTCCGCTCTGACTTCTTATATATGCGTGTCCTCGCTTCGCTGGAAAGACGAAGAGGGGTCACACTCTCGGTACGACACGTCATGGGAGATTTTCAAGTGCTCGGGTTAGTCAGACCGATCGTTTTAGCAGCTGTTGTGTGACGTTTTCAGGCAAAAGTACAAAAGTCTGAATACACAACAATACGTAAACAGGCTCCGCTAGGAGCAGGGATCTTAAGACGCTCCCATCTCCGTCGCCATGGAGACGTGGAAAACACTTTCAACATTTTGAGAGATTTTGTGTCTCTACGAATGCACATTTGAAGTGAGTCACAAAATCCCAGTCCCTCATCTACTGGCCTGGCAGGAGAACCGTGACATTTGTAGCACAGATCGTATTTACAACGTTGACGCCTGGATGAGGAACGTGTCTCAAACGGAACACGTTGTCATGGAAACCAGGCCTCATCGTTCCAGAAATCTAGATTCCAGATTCCAGGTATATACTATATGACACCTTGTGCAAGACTCAATTAATTCATTTGAATCAGGGCATATCACATTTCTTCATTTATTACTGGTTTTTCTATCTTAACTCTATCATTATTACCACAGTTTGTTATTATTACTGGTTAGAAATGCAGACGGCCAAGTTCAAAAGGAGAGCTGCACCTCCAGGAGTCAGCTCATGTTCTCCTTTTTCCACCTTGCAAAGCCTGAACTCGGGAAGTTTATACTGTCGGGCGCACACCAGTGGTCACAGTCCGACAAATCCAGCAGGACCGAAAGCATCAGCGCGGGGGGCAGCGAAGCAGCGCCGAGGTCAGGAGCTCTTCACTCTCGCTCCGCTCTGCATCAAAAACAGGATCCGTGACGTGGCCGAGCCCGGCAGCCTTCGAGAGCGCACTCGAGGACACAGCTTCCCCTCCGCTGACACGAGGACCAGATGTCTTGGAGAGCGTGAACGGCTTCATCCAAAAACAGAAAGAAAATCCATGCTGTGGCGCCGGGATATTTGGACTGGGAGGGTGGGATTAGATCATTTGACGTCAGACGAAAAATGTGAAAAGATGTGACTATTTTTAGCCCTTTTACAAATCTATCTGAAGGTGTGGGAGTGTTACAGTCCAGCTATGCACTAATCTGGCACCCTTGCATGCTTTTCTGGCAACCATAGATGGTGGCTTTACATTGACTCCGATGAATGCTTATGAGCCTTTACCTAACTTAACATGAACTCAGCAACAAATTTCAGATATCTTGAATGTATAAATAACGTCGTCCAAAAAAAGCTAAATCTGTGTATATTGCTGGAATATTTGGACTTTAATTTGGAAAAAATTAGTTAAGACACAGTTTGTTTACTTGATGGCAATCATCCAAGATGGCGACAGGGGGCATGACAAAGACCAGATGTCACAAGTGTTAGTGGTGCCCTCTTGTGGTCATAGGTGGTATAACGTATACATTTTTTAAACGAGTCACTTCGAAATGTAGGTCAAATGACGAGACAAACCACTAAAAAAAGCATGACTTATACGTAATGTAAACACTTTTTTATTGCCTGGACTATTGTGAGATGACTGTATGTGTAAGCTAGCAGAGCTCTGACGTAAACATAATCCCCATGTGAGTAAACAAGGATCCAGATCCCTACCAAAAATAAACAGAAGCGCTCAGGTCTTCTTCCCAGGCCTTATTTGTAGTTATTTCTTTGCCTCTTCCAGTGGCCATAAACACCCATAATTCATAATTCAGACATAATTCCGACTGCGTGGCGGAGCAACGAAAGGTCTCGCAGGCAATTGACACCTGCAGAATGCTGCGTGCATCTGTACTAATCACTTACCTGACCTCATTTTCACGTCTTTTGCCAGTCTGCACTCTCCACCACCTCCACCACCACCACCACCACCTCTCACTGCTTCCTCTTCTCCTCACAGCTCTGCTGGGAAAGTGTCCCGCCTCTCCCCACACACACACACACACACACACACACACACACTTGCTGATATACAAACGCACAGGATTGTGCGCACTCACTCGCACTGGGAGTTGATGAGACAGTGAATGCAGATGAAGGCTTGACACCGGGAAAATGTGTGCCTAACGCCCCACAGGGGATCCGGCTGTGATCAAAAATGTATCAAAGAGGGGATAAAACTTGAAACGGCAAACTTGAAAAGAAACTCCTCATTTTGTACCTGATCGTAACGTGTTTTCTTCGGGGTTTCGAGTCAGTTTCGACAATGGGTGCCTTCGCTGTTAGTCTCACGCACACACACACACACACACACACACACGTGTTACCAAAATACCCTCATTGTTTAAAAGCCTATTAGCTTGCATTTCAAAGCAATATTAGTCATGCACGCCGCCGTCGACACTCTCTCGGTGGGGTTGCCCTGATGGCTGATGGGTTCTAGGACAAACTTGCACGGCAATGGGAGGCTGGTTGCTGTGAGTGCATTAGCTGGAGCCGGCGCCCAAGCTGTGCTGTCATCTCTCTTTTAGTGGCCTGTCTGTCTCCGCTGCCAAATGCAAATATAGGTGAACCAGCACCTTTTCTGAGAGCGCAGACAGCTCCCTGCACCATCAGCTCTTTAAACAACCATGCCAGCTCTGGTGAAACAATAGGGAGATGAAATTGTTTGACCCTCTTTCTTCAGATCCTGCCTTTTTATGTTTTTGGGCGAGGCGAGTGCTATTCCACACACGTTGCTGCCCATAGTGCTTCACAGAGTCAAAAACAGATAGATAGATAGATAAATAGATAGATAGATAGATAGATAGATAGATAGATAGATAGATAGATAGATAGATAGATAGATAGATAGATAGATAGATAGATAGATAGATAGATAGATAGATAGATAGATAGATAGATAGATAGATAGATAGATAGATAGATAGATAGATAGATAGATAGATAGATAGATAGATAGATAGATAGATAGATAGATAGATAGATTCATTCTAACATTCTCACGTTAATCTTTATAAAGTTGTTTTTATGACTGTTGCTTCATTTTCTCTGTCCTTCATCTCCACACACACACACACACACACACACACACACACACACACACACACACACACACTCTTCATATTAAGCCTCACTGACATTGACTCTTTGTGCCTGAAATTGGTTGCGCTTACACTCAGGGTTAAAATCATTGAGGCCGCAAGTGTTGAAATGCTTAATATGCAGAGTAGTAAGCAACTGCTTAAGCACAGCTAGAGAGAAAAACACTTCTTTTACCTTGGCTGTTGTTGAATAAACGGCAGCCTAATCCCAGCTGAAGATGAGCAGCAGGTCCTAAAATCGTCATCGTGTCCCTGTTGGTGTTCCAGATATTGAGATGCAGATGAGTTTGGTGAAGTTTCTCTTCTCTTTCACCTTTCCCCATTCAAAATGATGGTCCGAGTGCTCAGTCTCTACAACATAGAACGTCTAATTATTCTATTGAGGACTTGAGCATCACATGAACCTCTATCCAGAGGCGTATCTAGGGGTTGGCCACTCCTCTGACCTGAAGTCACGCACAAAGGTGCGTTCAGGTACCACTGGAAACTTGAGAATCTGACCATCATGGCAACTTTTAAACTCCAGATTGGGCCCAATCGTTGCCTGGCCCCCCCACCATGAGTCAGTGCCCAGCCTGGGCCACCCTCTACCTGGATGCGGCCCTGCCTCCATCGACTCGGTGGAAACACCTGTGACGTGTTCCCGCTGTGGGACCGCCCACCGTCGCTGAACTATCTGGGTCAACGCTGGAGATCAGGACTTCCTGCGGAGGAGGCCCCCGTTGGGTTGTGTTCCCCGAGAAGCTAGAAATCCTCTTTAGCTTCAGCGTGGTCCTGAGCAGCATTAAAGTACACAGATATCTCCTCCCCTGATACTGAAAGTGGCACGCCGCTGCTTACAGACTATATTTAGCATCTGGGCTGTCACTGCCTCCGCCGTCTAACTTTTGTCCTTGTCTCGTCGCCTGTCTGTCGACACGGCCCCTTCTTCTTTCACCTCCCGTAGACGCTATAACACACACACACACACACACACACAGGTGTTAGCGGATAGGTGAGCGCGTAGCTGTGCATTATCACATGCCGAGCACACACGGAGCTAAATTATTTATGCAGCTGTGGCGCCCGCGTTCTTCATCTCCAGCCTCCGCTCGCTGTGAAAAGCAGATGGCGTGTTTTGAGGTGGCAGTCATGTGTGCGGAAGGATGGATGGGTGGATGGATAGATGGATGGAGGGGATAATCTCTCGGTCCACAGACTTTCCACTGAATTTTTAGCATCCATCACAACTCTTTGTCTTTGAGTCGCATGTACGTAAACGTACGTTAGCTTACGGTATTGTGTGTGTCGTTGCATCCCGGGGCCATATAAGGCCCAGTCCATTGGTTGGGCATTGGGGTGTGTGTGTGTGTGTGTGTGTGTGTGTGTGTGTGTGTGTGTGTGTGTGTGTGTGTGTGTGTGTGTGTGTGTGTGTGTGTGTGTGCGTGTGTGTGTGTGTGTGCAGAGTAGTAATGAGGGCGTCATTAGTTTGGCTGGGAGGCTCCTCCACTATTAGCTAATGGATTCTCAGCCATCTGCTCTGACAGGCTCCGCTGGTTCCTCATTTCCACCTCGATCGGAGGAGCGTGCGCTACCAGAGACGTCTCCTCTCCCTCCTCTGCGGAGTGGCTGAACCCCGCCTGCTGTGTACCGCTTTCTTTTTTTTACCCGACTCCTCCTGTCTGTTTATCTGGCTCGCTGTCAGCCCAGACGCCGTCTCCGTCTCTGCGGCCGCTTTTGTACCTCAGTCAGCATCTGCACCGTCTCGCTTTTTCCACACCAAACACGTTTTTTTTTAAAGTCGTCCCCTGCTTTCTTCTTCTGGTTTGCTCCACTGAACACTCCTCTCTCTGCTTTCTTTCACTCTATACGCAGGTGCCGTCTATTTACCTCGCGTATTGATACTTGCGACTAAGTAATCTTCGCGTCATGCCTCAAAGGGGACCTGGGATGGAGAAAGAGCTTTCTCTGACCTTAGAGCAACTTTGCTTTGTTGAATAGATGAATGTAGAGTCATACACATCAGCGCCTCCTCAGTCGTGTATAAATTAGACCTAAAATATGAGTGTGACGCAAACCATACCGCCACCCTCTTCCAAAATAGTCATCGTTCACCTGAATAAGTTCAGGTACGTGAGTAAATGAAGTGTTGGGGAAGTATCTTTGCTCCTCAGTCTCTGACTCCTCCTCTGATTCTCGCTCCAACATATAAGGTTGGATGTGTGAGTGCTCCATAGCTCCATCAAAGCTCCATTTAGTTCAAGGAAAGCTTAGCAGGGAACATTAGGTCACGTTAAGTTAGGTCAAGTTATGTAAAGTCACGAAATAGTTCAGGAAAAAGTTGCGAAGCTGTTCAGAGATGAACGTAAAGTCACGTGTTTATTTGTATGATTGGCAAACAAGACAACTGATCAGTCTGCACGAGGTAAACATGAAAAGCACCAGATCTGAGCAGCAACAGAGAAAGAAAGGGTTGTAAAATAGCATCTGAGCCATTTCTGATGAAAACCAACCATGCAAAGCTTTCACATAAACATTAAAGGACAAGGATTCATACTCCACTCCAGCAGGTCCACTTTAAAGCGGATCGACCTCCAAGCCTCTGAACCAGGCCTGTGAGGCTCCTGCTCTCAGCTCGGAGGAGAGACCCTCATGTCTGCCTGGCACAACCTTCAGGCACTCCTCGATTCCTTTGAGACACTCGATATCAAAGCCTCAAGTTCAACGCCAGCGGACGGGAAACATCTCAGGTGGAAATGGTTACAATACCAAAAAAAAGAAAGCGCAAAGAAAAGCGAGGGCTTCCTTTTATTCCCTGCTTCCACAAGATCAACAGTAAAAATAGGATGGTAAAAGGACTGCAAAATAGCATCGGAGGCTTTTCTGATGAAACCAATGCTCCATGGCTTCTATGTTAAGACCAGAGCACAGGGACAAGTACTCCACGCAGCCAGTTCCCCTTTAAGAAAGAGCGAGTGTCTTTGAAACTTCTGCCATAATAAAAGTGAGTTGTGTTCGCTCACCGCCCTCTTTCAATTTATCTGATTTAAAGGAGGATGTTTTAAAAACATGCAAATAGGCAACAGGCCAGCACAAAGCGCAGTGTTGTGGTAAATGATTATCACAATCACCGAGCTAAAAAAAACAAAAACGCATTAGATTAAAAGCCAAGATGTCTGCCTGGGGGGGGGGACAACAAGTACTTGGGAAAGACAATGTGTGACCTATCTTGTCAGCTTCGCTGGGAGCTGACCTGTTTCTTCCACTCGGGCTGGATCCAGAAATAGTTTGTGGGCCTGTTGCTGGTGGGTCTCCACAGGACACGCGCTGTAATAGATTTTAAACAGACTGGCTCCCGGGCTCCCACCTGGGATCCGATTTTGGAAAAATGTTGCATGAAGCCTGGTCTATTTACCTGCTGTGCACAGGGCTGGAGAGTAACTTTCACAAAAGTACGTTCACTGCAGTGTTTGAGCACTAGAGTGTTTATATACCATGATTTTACACATTTTAAATGGAGGAAATCTTATATAATATCTAATGATATAATCTTAGTCATATATATACGTGAGTCAAAAAAAAGCAATTAATAGAATAACAACAATATACATTTACATTACATCACATATTAACACCAAATGTGATTGGTTTATAGGTTTATTTAGTGGAAAAACTACATTGTACAGGTGAGATAGAGACCCTCAGTGGCCTTGTAGAGAGGAAGGCACCTTAAAAACAGAAAGCACTGATTATACAGTAAGAATATCACATCAAACCATTTTACTCTGACACAGTGGATGAGTGAATACCTCACACCTGGTCTGACTCCTGGTCCGAGCTGCTCAACCAATCAAAAAGTCAATTTAACGACATAAAGAGTCCAAAGTGAAAACGCATGCGTGTTCAGGTCAATACGAGGCTTGAAACTGGCTCCGATGTGAAGACGGATGGACTGTTACCCAATATAGAGGAAGCAGTGAAATGATTCCTCCATTGATCAGCTGACTGACAGAAAATCAATGGCAGCTGTTCCTTGAAGACTGCTTGAAAACCACAACTTTTCCCCCGTCACAAGTTATTTTTACAGCCTGGTATTAATACCACGTTCTGAGCTTCTGAGCCTCTAATGAAGAGGCTCTAATGAAGATATTTTTTTGCGAAATGCCACAAAACACGAAATGCCAATCAGCCTCCTCTAACTCCTCCATCTAATGCCAAACAACACATTCGAGCATCTCACGTCGCACATGTTGCAAATTGCTGCGAAACCATAACAGGCCTCGCTGCATAATGCACACGTGTCTGCAGGTCCCAGGGCGTCTGCCTCGTCGACTAACGCTCCCCCTGCTTGTTTTTATCCACTCGTATTCCCCTGATCCCGCTCTTTATTTCCACCTCTCACACTGTCCATCCATTTCTCATTTACTATGAATATCACAACATCCGTCCCCAAGTGCCACCCCACCCACCCACCCACCTCCTAAGAAATTACACACTCTTTGCCTTCGGCACGGACGTGTCGGAGCATTTATCACACCTATCAGGACGTGTCGTCAACATATGATCATGTCCTCTTGTCTCCGGAGGGCGCACACACACACACACACACACACACACACACACACACACACACACTGAACACACGTCATACACACACATGCCAAACATCCAGCTGTATCTGTCACAACTCCGTGACATCCATCTCACACCCCTGGTAGTACAAATCCTCTCTCATGGTTTTTTCTCTCTTCCCACTGCTTTAGCTGCTGCTCCCCCGGGCGCAGTGGAACCCTATCCTGTTTAATTGAGTGTATCTCATCATCTGCAGTGGGTCTTCCCTCCCTCTAATGAGTTTTAAGAGTTTTTTTTTATTTTTTTCCACTACCCCTTTAAGGGAGTCTGGCACTATTTGCTAGCGTTTTCCAACTGATCTGGTGGGCTAAGTGAGGAGGATTAAAGCGCCAATGCGAATCATCTTGTTGACATGGTGTCTAAGAAAGTCTGAGCGGGAAAGAGAGAGAGAGAGAGAGAGAGAGAGAGAGAGAGAAAGAGAGAGAGAGAGAGAGGCTGGCGAGGAAGTGCAGAGGAGCGTGCCTCCGGGAGTTCCCGAAAAAATAAAAAAACCACCATGAGCTGTCGCAGTTTTTTGCCGCTTCTTCCTTCAAATGAACCTTTAAGAAAGTCATAAATTGACTTGACTCGACACGAAGGTGTTTTGTCGGAGGAGGATTTCCGTGACTCTGCATCGGTTCAGAGAGAGTTCAAATGCAGCTGCAGGGCGTCTACTTTACTCCTGTTTTGTCTCTTTTATCTTTCCACTCTCGCATACCACCTATCTCCTCTTCCCGCTCTCCTCCGCTTTATTCCTCTCTTCCCGCTGCATGTGTTGATCCAGCTTAATCGGGATGTTTTGTCTCTTCGGGGCCCTGAGACAATCACGTCACACGCTGTTACACTTGACTGGATGTCGCAGTGTTTTAAATGGACTCCAGAGATCTGGTGCAGGCAGCCGCGCTTCCACACACACACTCACACACACACACTGTAAAACGTAAACGTGCGTATACTGCCTGAATCCTATACAGTGGACGCACCCACCAGCCTAAACCCAGCAGGCCTCATTTGGCTGGCAGATTTCCCTCTCCCCTTCATTCACTCTCTGCCACAGTCACACATCTCTCGATTCGATTAGCAGACAGTTGTCGCACACACACACCTGTGGAATTGGTGTGAACATCCTGCATCTGGGCTGGCGTTTCAGGTCCAGGCCTCCGCCACAAGTCTATGAAGGGGTGTGAATGGGTGAATGTGATTTGTCTGTAAAGATGGTCATGAAGACTAGGTAAGAAGTTATGTGAACCAATCCATTTACTGGTTACTTAAGAACTAGGGATGCATTGAAATTAAGTTTTTTGGGTGAAACCAATGAGACAGATGTCACCATATGTGGAGGGGTGAGCATCTTCTGCTCCAACTGCTTTGGGACAGGGTAGGAGTTCAGAGCAGCACCTGCTGCCTGTTGAGAAGATTAAGAGCGATTAATTGCATATTTTCACATCAGAGTGAACAATAAGCTCTCATGAGAGCTTAAACATATTTTACCAACATTTGAGAGGTTTTTCAACATTGAGGTGTTTCCAGTTTTCTATTGCACTATTTTGTTTCCCATATTTCTGGTGTCCTTACCAAATGGTGAGGCTGCTTAGCTCCATATATCATGACAAATGTTCATTTTGAGCCACTGGGCCATCACAAAATAGCTCTTACATCTGTTACATTGTAATGAAGCTTTTCCCACTTTAAAATGTCTCTAAATTATATTTGCGGAGCTGAAAACATGAAACAGCAGCTGTAGGGGAGTCAAAGCATTCTATGCCAGTAACCAATGGCAGCCATTTTCAAAAATGGCCGCCACAGTCATCAGGGTAAAAATTTGCAATGGCCCAGTATCCAGATTCATTCAACATGTATTCAGCAATGGCTGTACCAAATCTGGAGCTTCTACCACAAAGTGAACACTAGTTTAGCTGTGCCGCCCACCTACAAGGTAACCTGGACATGTAGGTGTCTCAGGGCCTGTCACACGTGTAAACACGGGGTTAAGTGCAGAGCGAGATAAGAAAGGAAAGATTAACCTTTCTTTTTTCCAGAGTGTGTGAGTGTGTGAGTTTGTGCCCGGGCCGAGGGCTCGTCGCCCTCACGGTGCTTTTCACCTGTTTAACCTCCACCTCCGTCTTTGTCTTCCCCCATTCCTTCCTTTTATCTCTGAGCCTTTTGATAAGTACTCTTTGCCCTTGCTTTCTCATTCCACACTCGAGAAGTGCTTTTCCACATCACGTATGCAAACGAATCTGGGTGTGTGTGAATGTGTGAGTGAGTGTGTGTGTGTGTGTGATGTTCCCTGTGGTTCCTGCTGTAATATTGTATGCTTTCAGCGTGTTCTAGGTTCCCAGTGTGACTCAACCTCAGATGTCTATTTGTGTCTCTCTCTCTCTCCTTTCCTTTTCTCATTCCCAACATCTTCCTCACTCTAACTCCTCCTCGCTCCTCTCTTTATGTTTCCTTACATTTCCTCTCTCTCTCCCTCTGCATTATTTCCCACTCTTAATCTGTTTTCACAGCTCATTTTACCTTTCTCTTCTCTCCTCTCCACTCCGTGTCCCTCCATCTTCCTCACACTCCTCTTCTCACTTTCTCCCTCCCCTCCTCCTCCTCCTCCTCCTCCCCCCATCCCTTTTTTCATGCCTGCCATCTCTTCTTTCATTTTCTGACTCAACACCTTGCTCTTTGCATGTCTATTTCTGGTCTCTATCTTCCTCTC
This sequence comes from Karalla daura, assembly GCA_029224185.1. Taxonomy (NCBI): domain Eukaryota; kingdom Metazoa; phylum Chordata; class Actinopteri; order Chaetodontiformes; family Leiognathidae; genus Karalla; species Karalla daura. The sequence continues at coordinate 14,068,052 of CM055210.1, read as the reverse complement.
CCCATGCCAGCATCACCTCCCCCTGGTTCTCATTATCCGTCTCCCTCTCTTCCCTCTTCCTCCTGCCTCTGTCTCAGCTCAGATACCTGCTATTCCCGAACCTGTCCCACCCACATATGCACGCATGCACATATGCACCCACGCACACACACACACACACACACACACACACGCACACCTGCACACACATGCATATTTTCAAAGGCGCTGCATCGTCGGACTTCTCATTTTCTTTGTATTCGTTTTTTTTTCTTTCGCCTTTGGGAAAACATGTAAAAGCAACTTGTTAAAAGTAATATCAAGACAAGGCCAATCAAGGATTGTATTCCGTGCTCTTCTTCTTCCTCTCCGTGCGTTTACGTTTCTGGGATTTGCTGGAAGCGCCGCAGACAAAACAGTTTTGAGGCCCACGTGTTAGAACGATTCGAGAAATTAAACTTACACCACGGGCCTGCGTTCCTCTGAATCTCAACACCATCTGTGTGCTATAGGAGCTGTGCAACATCCTTCCTGGCGGTATTATCTCCTCCAGTAGCTGCAGATATGAAAAACAAACATCTTACAGGAACAGACGGCAACCTGCCAATAAAGTAAAGCATCTGTTCCTGATTTGGCGTGCGTGTCTCATTTGAAGCCGGCGTTCGGTGACATGATCTGAAAAAGACAAAGTGTTATTATGAATCTGGCAGGGCCTTTAATATTCCTTCTCTCTTGCCTGCCCTCTGTTCGGCTGCTTTGTGTGTGTTGTTTTTTTTTTCTCCCCACCGTGTACTCGTGTTTTTTGTCGCTAATGATCCCCGCTCGGCGTAACTCGCAGACAAAGCCGAGCAGATGTTGCTCTGATAGCTGCTGTTGAATTATAACACATTATATTTTTTGTCATTCATACCTTTTTAGCTCCTAACAAACGCGCCTGTCGTCAGCGATGCGAACAGGCTGCCGTGGACGTCTCAACACCTTTGACTCTTTCTGTTTTGCTTTTTTCAGCTTCGGTTTGTCACTTTGTCATCGTTTGCCCTCGTTTCTCTGTCGCTGCCGGTGGAGGCTGCACACCCACCCGCCTCCCTCCCCGTAAAATGAAGCAGCTGTTCATTAATAAGCTACTGTGGCGTTATAATTATAATATGTTTTACTTTTTTTTTGGCACGCAAACCTTGATGGCTGACAAAAAAAACACAGCACCTCTCTGAAGTGCCAGGAATGTGTAGCACTGTGCCTGCAGCTTTGACTCCCTCATCACGGGACGGCATCGCTAAACTATTGTTAATTTTGTGATAAAAGCACCACATTTGGTGCAGCCATTGTTGAGTGTGTGTTGAATGAATCTGGATATCGGGCCAGTGCAAAGTTTTATCGTGATGACTTTGGCGGCTATTTTCGAAAATGGTTGCCAGCTGTGCAGAAGTGTAGACACTTACTGTCCACATACAGTAGTCACACCCGCCACCTAAAGGCATACAGAACATGCAAACTACAATCTACTTATAACTGTTCTGGAGTACAGCTACTCCAATCCTTTACCCTCCAACACTGTGTACAACTGAGGTTGTCAAACTAGTGAAACTACTTGAGGACGATCCTTCCGGCACTATTTTCTTTTTTTTTTCACTTTGCTCCAACAACAAAGCCCTCGAACATGACAAACTTCAACTTCACGAGAGCGAAAGAAAGAAATGAAGAAGAAGAAAAAGAAGAAGGAGGAGGAGAAGAAGGAGGATCTTCCACGCGGGCCGTGAAGGCAGCACGGGAGCCTGTGCTCTCAGTGCGACACGGGAAACGCTCAGCATGGTTCACACCACAGCAGCAGCAGCGTGTGAAGCCTGAGACTGGAACTAGCACCTCGCGAAGAGAAAAACAAACTTCCAGAATCTTCTTTTTCAGCCACGATAAGAACAATGAGCGCGGGCGGGGCGGGAGGGCGCCGTATGTTCACACACGTTCACCCAGTGTTTTTATTACTGCACACATGAGCTGCAGAGCTTCCACTGTGTAATCAGAGCATCTAAAATTATCGTGCCCGCAAAATCCTTAATTTCCTTTGTTTCACTATGCACACCAGGATAACAGTTTGTTATTGGCTCCGGACCCACAGGGGCTTCTGTTGTCGTGACTATAATGATGAGGGGAATAAAAAAAAAGAAGGAGGAGAAGAAGAAAAAAAAGAAAAGAGTCAGAGCAGAAGGAAAAAAAAAAAAGCGGGCAAGTGGTTGAGCTGCTGGCTCGTAGGCTGCACGAGTAAAGCTGCTGTGAAAATGGATTGATTTGATCCAGCAACACAATATTGTAGTCCCAATATGTTTCTTCTTCTTTTTTTTCTCTCCTCTTTACTCGGTGTAAGTCGAGCAGTCAATACACAGAACTGCTCCACATGAAAAAAAAGAGAAAGAAATGGTGTTCATTTTTACGCTGGCTCGTAGACGCCTGTACATCTGCCGCGGAGGCTTAGAGATGATGGGATTTTCAATAGGTCCGCGCTGAACTCTGTGTGTGTGTGTGTGTGTGTGTGTGTGTGTGTGTGTGTATGTGTGTGTGTGTGTGGGGCGTCCCTCCGAGGGGCCTGCTGATCCCTCACTTGTAAGAAATTAAATAAACTGCTCCCGATGTCAATTGTAAGGAATCACAACCTCGGTTCCAAGCGACGTAATAATACGTGGTAATAGCAGCTGGACTGCTGCAGTCAGCAGTTTATGTTTATTTATTTATTTATTTATTTATTATTTATTTACTTTCTCACACAGAGATGAACCCGCCGCAGACGGCAGCGCTCCAGCCGAGCAGACGGAGTCAGCAATTAGCGGGTCAACAGCGCGGGGCAGGTGAGGAGGCGTAGACCCCCCCTGGGGAGGTGGGAGGGGGGAGGTGGGGGTTGGGGGCGGAGCCTGAAGCTAAACGCTAAAAGAAGAAGAAGTGAAAGCAGATGTCGAGCCATGGAAACTTTGACGTAACTTCTCGTGACATACTGGTATAAACGGGTCAGGCCAGGACTCAAAGGGGACCTGGAATGACCTGGAATGGTTGAAGCTATGGGGGCACTGGTTTCATCTGATGCTAATACACTGATTTGCTGTCACGTGACTTTCTATTTCTTCCAAAAAACTGAGGAACTTTTTCTTGAACATATACAGTCATGTATACAGTTATATACAGTTTCCGTCAGCTCATTTCAGAAATTTAGTCAGAACACAAAAACAAGGAAAAAAGAAGGCATAAAGTATGTTAAAAACTTTGATTTCTCTTTTTAGCTTGTTCCAAAGGTTGACTCTTTTATTTCACATAGATCTTTGTTTTACATTTATTCACACCTTTGCTTTCTTAAACATACAAACCCCTCTTAACTCTCTCCAAACTTCACTGGTTTGGTAACTAAGTGATAACTGGTGCGACATAGCTATGGAGCTAAAAAAGCTCCAGAGTCCTGGTATGACACCTATTTGTGACCATTGATCTGTTGCTTTATCACCTATTGTCTAGCTACTGCTATAAAGTACATTGCCCAACTGTTACATTACACAACATTAAGGTTTATTTTTTCTTATCGTACCAGTTTACGCATCTCTCTGCTGCCCCCATGTGGTCAAAACAAAACAATTAGGACCAATTCATTCACTCATCGTCCTGTCTTGTACGTTAAAATGCCTGAGGAGACGTAGTTAGCTCGCTCTCCAAAAGTTATTTTTTCCTTTGCACCAGTTGCAAAGAAAATATAGAAAAAAATAAAAATAAAAACAAGAAATGCTGACACTGCTCCGGCACTTCTATCACTTGTCTAGTTCACCCGGTGCTTGAAAAATAGATATGTGCTGCAGGGTTTGGACAGGGAAATGGACACGGTGCTCCAGCTCTCCCTCTGTCTCTCTCTGTTTCTGTGTGTCTGTGGACGACATCTGTACGTAAACCAAAAGAAAGAGAAAAAAAAGAAAGAGAAAAAAAAGAAAGAGAAAAAAAAGCAAAATAAAACAAAGAAGAGTCCCGAGTCCCGGCCTCCGAGAGGCCTGCCGAGAGGAAGGAGGTCAGAGCCCTCGGTGAGGAGTTCAAACAGAAAGATGTTCATAATGTTTTATTGTGAACTGTAGAGACAGAGAGAGAGAGAGAGAAGGGGAGAGAGAGGGAGAGAGAGAGAGAGAGGGAGAGATGGAGAGATCAAAAGATTTAAAGAGATTGAGAGAAAGGCGGAAAGAGGCAGAGATAGATTGAGATAGAAGTGGCATGTCGACTGAAATTGGAAGTGAAGTATCTGCAGTGCACACACACACACACACACACACACACACACACACACACACACACACACACACACACACCCTGTAACCATCTGACAATGAGGTGGAGAGAGAGCAGAGGGGAGACATCTCTCATGCAGCTGCTCTCTCTCGCTCTCTCTCTCTCTCTCTCTCTCTGTTTAGCCCTCACACGTCATTAGTCGGACACCCCGTCGCTTCACCCCGACTTCCTAGCAGCCCACCCCTCTCTCTGTCTCTCTCTCTCTCTCTCTCTGTCTCTCTCTCTCCCCCCTGCTACACAGAGAAGAGTGGGAGGCGGGTGAGTCACAGGCAGGTGTCTGACAGGCAGCCAGCAAACTAGAAATTTCTCACCCACAACTGTCCTGTGCTTCCTTCCTCCCTCCCTTCCTCCCCATTCTTTTCCTCATCCCTGTCTCTCTCTCTCTCTCTCTCTCTCTCCCTCTCTCTCTCTCTCTGTCTGGTCGGGACCTGGAGCTGCTTGCTGGAGATACCGAGACGCCACACAGAGCACCGCCAGCACTCCCTCTTTCTTCTTGACCCCTCGGTCTCTCTTTTTTCCGTGACCCCAGATGTTTTTTCTCCTTTCATCCCCTCCTGTCTTGCTCTCTCTTGCTCTCTCCATCTCGCTCCCTCGCTCTCTTATTGTTTCTCGCGTGTGTCTCTCTCTCGCTTTCTATCTCGATCTTTCTCCGTTTCCGTCTCTCTCTATAGCTCTTTCTCCCTCAACTGTCTATCTCTCTCTCTCTCTTTATTGTTCTCTTCCTTGCTCTCCCCTCTTCTTGATCTGTCTCTTTCTTTCTGGCTCTCTCTCTCTGTCTCTCTACTGTAGCTACTCTTGCTCCACCTTTGTTTCTCTCTCTCCGTCTCTCTCTCTCCATCTCTCTCTTCCTTTCTCTTCCTCTTTTCCAGGCAGGGCCTCGGTCCAGGCTTCCCTGGCACTCGGATTCTCAAGCAGGGACACGTTCCTGAAGCCAAATATCCTCTCACACACTCATAACTCTGGACACAGATGTACACCGACTTGAATACACACACACACACACACACACACACACACACACACACAAGCCCCTCGGAGAAGCAGCAGTGTTTGTTTATGCGCCTCGCTCTCATTTCATGTACACGTTAGAGTAGTTGTGTTTTGGTTCTTTTCATCATCCTGTCTGCATCACCTGTGGGACAGCACTTTCTAATCTCTCCGTTCCCTCTTGTTCCAGTTTGTTTGAGCCGGTATCAGATTGGTTTGTTGTAGCCCACCTTTTATACCTGTGTGAGTGTGTGTGTGTGTGTTTCTGTGCTTTACACACACACACACACACATTCACACAACCTTGATGCACACATCTATGAAGATGGATCCGTGCCAAGCTTTAGCTCTTCTTTAAAATCTGTGTTTTTTGGGGGTTTTTTTTTGCAGGAATATGCAACATTGGAATCAAAGACGGCTTTTATAATGTTCCAAACAAAACAAGGAACAAAGACGCGTTTTTTTGCGAGGCAGACACTGAACCCATTAGACCCGAAACAATAAGGACCATGTAGAAACAAACAGAGAGAGAAGGAGCAAAATAAGCGAGTTGTTCAACAGAACATTACTATTGTACTAATTAAAAACGCAGTCGCAGGAATGAAAGCGTGTGATGTTTTGCAGCGCGTGGCCTTGCAGAACTCGCCTTGGACCTCCCTCAGAGAGACGCTCTGATTGTTTTCCTCTGGGATAATGATGGTGAAGAGATTCGAACATTTGTAGGGTCTGTGATGAGCAAATTGTCTGATTTCCAAGAAAGGAGTCTGATGAAGGACATCAGAGAGGACGAGGAGGACGTTAATTTCCATGGCGGTAATTGGCACACGAACGGATCCATCGAGGTGAAATGGACGTCACTCTGTTCCCGTTCTTCTTTTTGTCCAAATCAGAGGCTCTAAGGCTGTGAAAAGACTGAGATCCAGGGTCAGATTGTTCCAAAGCTGCAGCACACAGTGCTCAGGTTACCTGTACATAAACACAGTAAATGAAAATATAAGCGACTTAAATTGAGTGTAAAAGTGGATAAAGGATTTCGATATAATACAGCAGCTTCTTTTCATTAAAGGGAGTTCTCTTTTCTTCTCTTCCTCTGATGTTTATTCAGTAGGGACAAATGCATCAAACATTATTTGGTATAAATACAAAACAGATGTCGTACCTACAGGTTTTCTAGTCCGGAGCTAATTTCGACTCCTCTCCAAAGGTAAAAACATAGAAAACTGAACAGAACAAAATGACAGGAACAAAAACGCAGAACAGGGCAGAAATCTAAAATAATGCGATAGTCCATCATGTTTGTTCCAGCTTGTTGCAGTGATGTCAGTGGTGCACACGAGGCGTAATTTTACGACATTTTGCGACATCTGAAAAATCTCATAAAATCTCTTCTTGCTGGACTCTTTCTATGGTTTTATCAGAAAAAGTCTGTAAATGCCTTTCCAGTCAAAGCGTTTCCAGCATGCAATAAAACTTTATACCAACACGTCGGAAAAAACAGTTCATTGGAATAAAGATCTTATTGACAGTTTTCATGACCGTTTTTGTATTGCAATGTTTAGGTTTTGCAGGCTGATAGAGCACATGGTGTGGAGCTGGCATGTTTTTACCTTTCCTCCTAAAATCATTCCAGTTTAGGTCGACTGGAGACTCTTGATTGTTCCTAGTTGTGTTTCCACCCCAGCGACATATTAAGGTACAGAGCACGTAAAATAAGGGATGAATGGATGTAAGAGAGTAGAGTTTGTGACCAGTGTGTGTGTGTGTGTGTGTGTGTGTGTGTTTATATCGATCCTTTCTTCAGTTTTACAGCACCACAGATTACAGCTCGACTTTGGCCCGATATCACCTCCAATTCACAGCTTTTTAAAAAATAAATAAATAATTAGAAAAAAACTAAAAAAAAAAATCCTGCAAAATCCTGAATCCTGCAGAAAACGCTGCCAGACTCATTAAGGCTTTCAGAGTGGACCCAATCAGTAGGAGAGAGGCTGAGTGATAGACAGACAGAGAGAGAGAGAGAGAGAGAGAGAGAGAGAGAGAGAGAGAGAGAGAGAGAGAGAGAGAGAGAGAGAGAGAGAGAGACGGCTTTCTCCAAATTGTAATAATATGTTCCACTGCAAGCTGATATAACGAGCGAGGGACTATTTTTCCTCCATGAACCCAGGCAGGTGTGCTGCGCCAAGCACTCCCGGGCCTCGTCTTCTTCACACACACACACACAACTGGGACTGTCTCCGAAAAAAACAAAAAAGAATACATTTCAGTACCTTTAAAACTCACTCTGCAGCACCTACACACACACACACACACTTGCACCGCATCCATTCATCCTATTCATCCCCTTAACGGCCCTTATTTCCTCCCTCCCTGCCTCTGTTCCATCTCCCTCCCTCTCTAATTGCTCTGCCGGATTCTCTTCCTTCAGATTCATTGCTTTTCATGCGTGGCGCCTCTTATCGCAGCGACTTGATATTTATCTCTCCCCTGCTCTGCTCTGTCTCGGGCTCCGATCACCTGTTCCCCGCTGCCGGCTCCCAGCTGTGTTTGTGCATTGCGGTCCACGCGCCCCAGACGAGGCCGCTCCGGCAGCTGAGACACAACCACCAATCTCTCCATAAATCAATCACGCCGTCACCTGCTGCCACTTGTGCTGCGCGCATACGTGTGTATAGTATCCGTGTGTGTGCGTGCGTGTGTGTGTGTGTGTGAGGTTTTATTCTACTTCCTCGATGTCTTCTTCTTTAAGGCTCTTTATGGATCTCTGACACTGTCGAGTGGAGGACGTGGAGTCGTTTGGGTTCCTTAGTAAACCATCTGCTTTGTTGCTGCGTCTGAACATGCATGCAGGTGCCTCTGTGTGTGTGTGTGTGCGTGTGTGTGTGTGTGTGTGTGTGTGTGTGTGTGTGTGTGTGTGTGTGTTGCTTTAGCACTTGACTGCTCCTCCCTTCGGCTCCACTTGTTTGTCTCCGTCTCTTCCCTTTATTTGCCGAAAGGCTCAATCCCAGAAGGCTGGTGTCACTTCCACTTGTCACTCCCCTGTTTGCGTAAGTGTGTGTGTGTGTGTGTGTGTGTGTGTGTGTGTGTGTGTGTGTGTGTGTGTGTGTTGTCATTTTGGACTTACTCACATTTTGAGTTTGTGGCTTGTTGGTTTGGATAAGAACAAGCTGGAAAACTTAAGTAACAAGTAAACTGAGTAGTTGTGGGGGGGTTTTTTTGCAAAAACTTCCTCGCTAGCAGAAAAAACTCTACTGGAACCTAACAGGAAGTTACAGTATCTATCTAGGACATGAACAAAGCAAAACACTGCCCGTCCTTTACATTTTGAACAGGACGTAGAATGAAAAAACACTTTAACTTCAACATTAAATTTAACAACCAACAACGTATGTCAGGTCAAGGAATATCGACACGTCTTTATGTCTTTCATGTGTAAGGTTCAGATACTGAAATGCTTGTTGAGTGTCTCTGTTGAGGTTCTGGGCTGGATGAAGGCACCTGGAGACTGTGAGGCAACAGTTACGTTATCAGGTTCTGGTGAAAAGTCACTGGAAACCAGTTAGTTACCTCTCCAGTTCCCAGGTTCCCAGTTCAGGAACAAGTTGCTCAGCTACTGTTGGGTCAAGTAAAGTAACATTTCAGCACTTCACATAGTCACTTGTGTAAGTGGCAGACCAGACTTGTCTTTGCCAGATAAGCATGAAAGGGTGCCAGATCTGAGCAGAAACAGGCTGCATATGTCTATACAGGCCTGTAAAATGGTGTCCAAGCCATTTCTCATTAAACCAATGTTTCATAGCTGGAAGATTCAACATTTCTGGGTCCTCTTAAGGAGAAGATGTTACCTTGGCCTCACGTGTCTTCTCTCAGGACTGGGTTGCTGTGGCCTGGAGCATCCGTCCTCCCCTGCAGTCTTTGGTAATTGTGCATTCAGATGCAGTGATGACTGTATTTGTGCGCCTGCCACCCACTCTCTGACGGGGGAGCAGTCGACTGAGCCGAGGGGTTTGACAGCCGGAGCCGGGGTCCCAGCCTCCTCAGCGGGAGGACGACGGTCTCTGCGGCCCTGGCAGGTTCACTTACACCACGCTGCTCTGTCACGCGCTTCCTCTGGCTCCTAACGAGAAGTTGTTGTTTTCTTCTGGGTGGTAAAAAACCAAACAAAAAAAGAGAAAGTTCTCTCCGGGAAACAAACTGAGGCGCAGTTTTGTTTCTGTCTGGAAAATCCAGCGAGACGCCGGCACCAGAGACGGGTCGGGATTAATGGCCCCGGAAGAAGGAGAAGGGGCCCGGACGTCTTGATCCATTTACCCGACAGGCCGAATCGCATTAGGACCCAGACTGGGTGACCGGCCAACAAATCACCTACGTGATTAACTGATGGGCGGAGCGTAGACGCAGACTCCGTCCTCCTCACACGCTCGCTGACGCAGCCACACTCGTTTGTCCCCAGGAGTCGGCGGCGGCTGGGCGGAGATAAGGAGCCGGGCCGGGCCGTTGTTTCTCAGCCTGGGCTGGTTACGCCTCCGCTCTTATCTGCCGCCCGGAGGCCATTTTGAAACCCTACGGTGGCCCGTCCATGTTTGTCCTGCACTGACGACATTTTTCAGTTCAGTTCAGACAAGTTTGGTTTTTACCCAGAGAGGAGACGATTCGTAAACACAATTCAGATAAGTAGAGGAAGGAGGCATCCATCCATTCACTCATTCATCCATTTATCTACCCATCCACCTACTCATCCATCCTCCCATCCAACTTCAACTTCCTTGATTTAAAGTGCCTCTTCATAACATAAACTCAACACACTTAACATGAAGAAAACATCAGACATAAGCAAGCAGCCACCCATTCATCCATTCATCTACCATCCATCCAATTATCATCAGTTCATCCGTCTGCCATTCCTGAATCCATTCATTCACCTATTCATCATCCATCAATCCATCTACCCATCCACTTATCCATTCATTCAACCAACAATCCTCCTATCCGTCATCTATCTTTCATCCATGCACTCATCCATTCACCCATGTCATTCATCATCCATCCATCTATCATCTATCAATCTACTATCATCATTTATCTATCAGTCATCATTCCATCCGTCCAACCATCCATTCACTAATTCATCTACCCTATCTATCTATCTGGCCCTATGCAAACATTACATAATGTCAATCTATCTATCTATCTATCTATCTATCTATCTATCTATCTATCTATCTATCTATCTATCTATCTATCTATCTATCTATCTATCTATCTGTCTGTCTGTCTGTCTGTCTGTCTGTCTGTCTGTCTGTCTGTCTGTCTGTCTGTCTGTCTGTCTGTCTGTCTGTCTGTCTGTCTGTCTGTCTATCTATCTATCTATCTATCTATCTATCTATCTATCTATCTATCTATCTATCTATGAATGTGTCATGCCATCTAAAGACAGACTCACATAAGGCAGGTAAATCATGACCAGGGTTTAAGGGGAAGGAACAACAGGACAGAAACGTTTTCTGAAAAAGATCAAAATGTAAATTGAAACGTATGAAACGGCGCCACAGGGCTCAGAGATGTAAAGGGAAATAGACCCGACATCTGTACAATGCTCTGGAAGCAATAGAAAAGTCCATTTCACAAATTCCATCCCTGTTTATTACATTGTTGTCGTTCTTTTTTCCCCTCTTTCTACACACACACACACACTCACACTCACACACACACACACACACACACACACACGTTGACCATGTTAAAACGTTTGAGCCTGGTCCCATTTCTGAACATGAAATGTGGAGCAGCCGACTCCATCCCCCCCAAATTTTTATCGTTTGCAGCTTTGCCTTGTTGTGTGTGTGTGTGTGTGTGTGTGTGTGTGTGTGTGTGTGTGTGTGTGTGTGTGTGTGTGTGTGTGTGTGTGTGTGTGTGTGTGAAGTGGAGATAACATGAGCGTCAAATGTTTGTAGCTCACCTTTAATGCTATTATTGTCACCCTCGATGTCTCTGTTCGTTAGCCGAGAACTCAGAGACGAGTTCAACTTGTTTTATGGTTAAGCAGAATATATAAAGAGATACGTCCTCTGCTTCATCGCCATGAATGTCTTTGTTTCCCTGTGTGTGTGTGTGTGTGTGTGTGTGTGTGTGTGTGTGTGTGTGTGTGTGTGTGTGTGTGTGTGTGTGAGTGTGTGTGTGAGTGTGTGTTTGATCCCGTCAGTGAGTTAGTGGAAGTCTGCATAGTTTGGCAGTTCAACAAAGGCTCGTTGAAACTCTTGAACTCTTTCATTTTTCTATTTTAGCTGCTCTGGTAATGTGACTCACATTGCGGCAGCCTCTGCAAACAGTATTTAAAGCCGCTATAATCAATATTTCTTTAAACAGACACTTGATCAAATAAACAGGTCGCCGGCTGTGATTAACCCACAGAGAGTCCTAATCATCGCTCGCTTCCAGCAGCAGCAGCAAAATGAAACTCTACCTATCTGTCTCTCTGTGAGTTTCACTGAACAATTCATCTTTTCTTTGATAAATCTCCATTAATCCATGAAAACTCACAGATGTAGAATCACCTAAACTCACATACAGTCCAGATAAGTCACGTAGAGTCATGTACAGTTGTATAGGTTCAGGTAGAGTGACTTAAACTCACCCAGTCATGTAAAGTCACGTATAGAGTGTTAGGATTGAAGTCATGTAGAGTACAAAGTACAGTTAAACTCACATAGAGTCACATAGAGTCCAGTTAAAGTCATTTTAAGTCAAATGGAATCCAGTATAAGCACGTAGAGTCTAGCACATTTATGTAGAGTCAGTTTACTGTAAGTCAGGTATATAAAGTCAAGTCATGGAGACTGGTGCAAAGATACATGAAGTCACAAAGACCAGAAAGTCAAGTAGAATCACTTACAGTTAAGTATAATCAACTAGACTCAAGTTAAAGGACGCAGAGTTATCTATACTTACTTGGAGTCATGTTAAGTCACGTGAAATCGTGTCACATAGTCACATAGAATCAAGTTTGGTTATGTAGAGTCACATGTAAAGTGACGTACTGCCATGTAGAGTTATGTTAAGCTAGGTAGCAATATATAAGGTCACGTAGAGTCCACTAAAGTAGAGAAGGGTCCAGTAAAGTCACACTGAGTGACGTACAGTTACATAGGGTCATGTGGAGTCACGTCAAGTTACATAGACTCATGTAAGGTCAAGCAAAGTCACATAGAGTTCAGTTAAGTCACATAAAGTGATGTACTGTCACGTAGAATAACGTTAAGCCAGGTAGCATCACGTAAGGTAAAGTCACATATATTCATGAACAGAGTCTTGTGGAGCCATGTTGGGTCACATAGAGCTACGTATCGATGTAATGCTCCGACACAGAGTTCGGAGGAAGTGGAGGAAAGTGCTACTAAACACGTGGAGACACACTCGATATGGAGACACAGACATTAGCCTACAAACGGCCTCCAGTGGTTGCCTCCATCCCCATTAGGGATCATTACAGCCGCAGGATTCCATAATTGCTCCAAAACCTGACGCTAATGCAGCGCTGGCAAACATGCCTCCATCATGAGAGAGCAGCAACTGGTTTCAGTCCCTCTCTGCCTCTCTCTGCCAGTCCCACCTGCTCTAATGACCCATCTGCTCGTTTACGTTTCATGTTCGGGACGTGGCCGCCTTCCAAGGAGAATAATCTCTGCACGTTGTGGGATTAGATTGCTCTGTGAAACCCCCCTCCCCCCCTCGCCCCCATCCTCCCTCCCTCACTCCTTCAATCAAGTGCTGAGCAGAGTAAGTCTTGGAGATTGTTACAGAAAAAAAAGTTGCTAAACAGCGACTTTGCCACACGCTGAGAATAACAAATGACTCTACGCCCGCTGTGTATTTGTCCAACAAACCCAAATCCCTCTCTCTTGGCAGGCGAAGCCGCCACCGCCGCCGTCTGAACTGTTAATGCATTGAACTCCTTTTTTTTTTTTTTTTTTCAGGGCAACATTTTAAAGCGCACTCTGTGGACGACCGGGAACAAAAAAACCTGCTCTTCTTTTCAAGATAAGCTGCCAACAGGGGCCGAGGCTGCGCTGCCAGATGATGTGACCTCAGGTGCCGCACGCATAAACTCTGCAAAACGCTAAATAAATAAATACTACATGAAATCATGACTTACAAGTGTCTCTAATTAATGAACATCTGAATTAAACAAATAGATGTGTCAGTATTGCATAGTCCTTGTGCTGCATGGAGGCCTTAAAATGCCAAAAATAAATGAATAAAAACGCCATTAAATATTTACTTAAATGTGTAATTAATATCTAAATTAAAATTAAAAAGATTTATACATATGCAAACAGAGTCATGTGTGGAGGAATGCCAACATTGATATAATAAATAATGTAAAATCCATAAATAATAAATTGAATGTGTTATTTATGAATTGACACGGGAATGTGCTATTAACTCATCAGAATACTAATTTATTTTATGTGAAAAAAAATTATATATTTTACTACTTTTTTGGGTCCTTGTGTTTTATGGAGGACTAAAAGAACAAAAATATATTAAATAAATGTAAAAAATAACCAGTTAAATGTGTCTCGATGTTACTTTGGATACTCTATTAAACAAAAATAAAACATGTTAGCATGTTAGCATCTTACCTTGATGATGCATGTGAACATATTAGCATGCTACTTTGGTAACTCTACGTTGGTTTGGATACTCTATTAAACAAAACTTTATTTCCAGCCTCTAAAAGTTAGGGTTCGTGTTAGGCCTCTTCTGTCTTCTGGATGTTTCCAGCTTCCCAATGCTAATTAGCGTTAGCCTTCAGCACATGGTTTAGTTGGGTTAGGGTTTTACTTCATTAATGACACATGATAGCATTCATTCAATGACACACTTATTTATTTAATTCTGACTCCTTTTTTGCTCCATAAAACACATGACTCAGTGTGTGTGTGGATGTATATATGTATAAATAACCTGCCAGGCTGTCACACACACAACCACTCTGTGTGTGAAACCTTTTCCAGGAGTTGTTTCAGGGCAGATTTGTGGCGTAGCACTGCGAGGTTACACCGATTTGGACAGATTTACTGCAGCTTGTTGCACGAGGACGATCTTATTGGTCACGAGCTGTGGGGCTGGAAAATAAAGCACATGTAGGCACATGTAGGTGAGCATGAGAAACCATGATTTTATGCACTTTGGGTTGGGAAATTACTGCGATCTTTGCTGGAAACAGCTTAAAATGCTTTTTTTTTCACGTTCGCTCTATGTTGACGTTTTCTTTCCTGGCTTGCCAGTTTCTATAAAAACTGTGATTCAGTGGCGAAAGAGCTGAAATAGAAACTGAATCGCAAATGTCCTCAAACACTTTATTTGTCAATAGATAGTTATGGTTTGGGAGCATTTCTTCAAATAGAAGACGTCGACTTTTAGGATATATATGAATGATGGTCTAGTCATACTGCAGCAGTTTTGGTAACGGTACTAGTAGTAAAAGTAGCAGCAGTGGTAGTTGTAGTAGTTGTAGTAGTTGTAGTAGAAGTGGTAGTAATAGGAGTAGAAGACAGTACTATGTGACTGTAGTTGACCCTATGTAACTGCACATAATTGTAAGTGACTGTATCTATGATATGCTATGGTATGCTAACGATGGTATGCTATACTAACGGCCTCGCTGTCATTTGGATATGTAGGTGTACACAGTCTATGTTTCATAAACAGAGTTAAGCTGTTATATCCCACTATTATACACTTTATTGTACTTTTCCAGTGTGTGTGTGTGTGTGTGTGTATATAGTTGCACGTATACACAGTCAGTCTTTGGGTTGGTAATGTGATTTTTGTTATTTTGTGCTGCTCTCACTCCAGGAATTGCTCACCTGCTGTTGTATTGTATTAATGGAGCGTCTCATCCTCCGTCTCTTTGTCATTTGGGGAAGTCAGTTTCCCTTGTCAAATGGATTTGACTGTCCTCACTCTGCACGGATGTGTTTTATTTTAATCCTCTGCTCTCGTCTCTGTGCCCTTTTCACCCCGGCTCCCTCATTCCTCACTCAGCCCCGCATATCTCACCCTCCTCCCTTTTTTCTCTCTCTCCCCCTTCCCATCTCTTGTTTTCTCGTCTTCTCCCCCCTTTTCCCCTCCTCACTCCACCGAACCCCTCACACTTTCATCTGTCCTCGCCCTCCGTCCCTTATCTCTCCTGTCTTCCTCTCTGGTGTCACGCTTTCATCCCTCCTGTCTCATCTCATCTCATCGCGCTTTCCACTCGCGCTTTCATGCGTTTCCTCGTTTGTCACTTCGGTTCCTCTGCTGACTGCTTATCATAGACACTTTTTGCCCAAACAGTGAACAAAATGTCACTTTTGCAAACCCAACAAGCGGCACTTACTCTCTCTCTCTCTCTCTGTCTCTCTGCAGTCAAACCTCTCTCAGTTCCCAAATTGAAATGTGAGATCTGCATCTAATACGATATCATCTTACCTCTAATCTCATCTATTTTCGCTCTCCTGCAGCACTCCAGTCTGTCGGATTATCAACAGAGTGTAATCTCCAAGATTATAGAGGCTGAAACCCCAGGTGGTGCATGGTATGAGGTGTGTGTGTTTGTGTGGGTTTTCAGGTCCGTGTAGGCACCTCAACATTCATCACTGATCATTAATTCAGGATGATTAAACCACCTGGGACTGTTTGGAGTCTGTGTGTGTGTGTGTGATATTGTGTGTTTGTGTGTGTGTGCATATGCAGGCCTGTAAAACGTGTTAACCTATAAAAAACTTTTCAACAGGAGCAACAACAACACAAGGAAAGTTTTACATTTTCCAATAGTTTGACAGACAGCGCTGCAGTACACCCTCCAGACCTGTAGTGGGTGCTGTGATTTTATGATGACTTG
>CM055210.1:14021899-14046899 GCA_029224185.1 Karalla daura | reverse complement strand
AAGCGTTATTCAATGATGCTGAACTGGCCACACAGTGTATTATTCTCATCAGGTAGTTGTTTTATCCGATCTCAGCTCATCAAAAACAAAGTGATTTTTATTGTGTTTTTTGACACAATTTTGTAGTAAAAGTGATCCACATTCAGGTTTTTCACTCTAGTTGTTTTATTCTTTCCCTTTCCCGTCTATCTCGCTCGATGTCGTAGCACAAAGTACTTTGCGTACACAATGATACGCAATGTAAAAATTAAAAAGGTGTCATTACTTCAAAATGATGAAAAAATATATGAAGTTGTACTGGGGAAAAAAAACATCAAGACAAGTCTAGAAACAAAGGAGTAAAATCTAAACAGTAAAATGAAATCAGTCAAAATGTTTGAAATGGCTGCATTCATACATAAATTAGTAAATAACATATCACTATGTTAATATAACTACAGCTATATGACAAATAGATAAATAGATAATTAAATGAGTGCAAAACCAAGAAAAAAACAAGTTAGGTACACAGGTGACATAAACGGACTTGACTTTGTAGCCTAGAGGTCACAGGTGCTCCATTCCCCTCTACGGCTGCTTATAGCGCTTCACCTTTACCCTGTTGTGGAATGATTACAGGAAATACTTTCTGTCTATGAAATGTGATTAAGATCAAAGCTACACTAAAGAGATAAAGAGTTTGTATTGACAGATATGAACAGAGGATGCTGCTTTATGCCGCAGTTACAGCTTGAGAGACTTGAGAGGGTTTGTTGTTTGGACGACGACCCTGCGTGGGATTCACAGGTCTGGTATAAACTCTGAAAGACAATAAAAGTGTCTCTCTCTCTCTCTCTCTCTCTCTCTCTCTCTCTCTCTCTCTCTCTCTCTCTCTCTCTCTCTCTCTCTCTCTCTCCCTCTCTCTCTCTCTCCCCATCACAGACCAGCCCAGACCACCGGTAATAACATCCAGACATAGAGGCATAAAAGGTGTGTTTGTGCCAGCAGGCAAAGATGAAAACACCTGCTGTGCCTCCTGGACGACCTCACACACACACACGCAGGTCTGTCGAGGTGAGGACGAGGGAGTGTGTGTGTGTGTGTGTGTGTGTGTGTGTGTGCATCTTTCTCTGACACCATATAGGGAACGACGTATGACAGTTGAGTTGCACAAAATCTATAACTGAGCCTTTAAATTTTTTATCAACTGCGTGGCTGTGTGTGTGTATGTGTGTGTGTGTGTATGTGTGTGTATGAGTCAGTATATATTCTTCCCGGGGACCACGGGGCCCCCTGGTGGAGGGATGACTCACGTTATTGACCGTTGTGACCTTCCCTAATGTGACTCCTCTCCTCTTCTTACAACTCGGTTGTTAAACTGTATAATTCATTACCATCCATATAAAAGAGCAGGATTAGAGCTCCCCATTAAAAACACAGCCCTGTCTTTACTCAATACCCTGTTGCTCTTTACTTACTCGTAAATACCTCTTATATGTATATTTTTACACTTATCCACGCCTTATATTTCCATAGTAGTACAGTAGTGGTGGCCATAGTAGTATTAGTAATGGTGGTGATTGTATGAGAGTGGCCTCGGTTACTCGCTCTGGGTAATGGAAGGTGTTGTTTCAACAAGGTCATCGAGCTGAAAGGGTTTCAGACCTCTCTACTCCGCTCCTAAAATACTCCTCGACGTGATCTTTGACGACACGCCTCAATCGAACGCGGGTATTGTCACCCCCCCCCCCCCTAATCATTTCATTAAAGGAGCTAATTTTTGGGTCTTTTTTTAATGTTTTTTGTCCTCTCTCGCCCCCCCCCCCCGACATTCGTTTCACCATGGTTACACCTGATAATGTCCTCGTTCCTCCTATCTGACATTTTATCCTCCTCCATCACCCTTTTGCCATCCGCCTTTCCATCTCCCCACACTGGAATTACCCTGATTATGATTATAGCCGTGATGATAATGATAACCACTGCAAAATTGCTCTCTCTCTCTTTCTCTTTCTCTCTCTCTCTTTCTCTCTCTCTCTCTCTCTCATATCCCACACCCTGGAGATTATGATTGACTGAAAAGGCTGCCTCCAAATGTTTCCCTCGTCTCGTTTTTTTGTCCTCTTTTTGTTTCCCCCCCGCTTCTCCTTCTTCTCTTTCTCCTTCCTCTTTTTTTTGATTTATTTGGCTTTTTCCTACTTTCCTCTGCTCCCCTCCACTCATCGCTCACTCCCACTCCAGCTCACCTCTTGTCTCTCTTCAGTCTTTTTCAATTTTCTGCCAGTCTTTCATCTCCGCTGTTGTGCTCCTTTCAACCTTTCCCCGGTCCATCTTACCTCCGCCACTTGTCCTCTCCTCTACACTCTCTCCGCTCGCCCCGTTTTTTTTTTTCTTTCTCGTTGTTTTCAGCCTCCACTCTCATGCCTGCTTATTCCGCCGCTACAAAGACTGCAAGATGGATTTGTTTTAAGCCCGTACCGCATTCAGAAAATAATTATAGAGGCACATCGCCTCTCGAACCGACGTGGAGTGGGGACGAGATGAAATGGCTTTGTTTCTCTACTTCATCTCTCCCTCCGGCGCGTCCTCGCCTGCTCTGGAACACGGGCGTTGTGTCGGCCGAGCCCGGGCCGCCTCGTACATCACACGTGAATCGAGCCAGGATCTGGATCGAGCCGGTCCCTTTTCCCTCCGGTAAGGAGGTGAGGCCCGGTGGGACTCTGACCCGGGTCGCCCCAGAATCCTGTTCTGCTGCCTCAGCTTGTTTTCTAACACGCTACAGCGGAGATTCACTGTTTTCACTCCTCCAGAATAGACCTGGAACAGCTAGATAACTCTATATATGTATATATCTGTATCCCTGTTACCATAGAAGCTATGGGACACTGGTTTCAGTGCTTATACAGTATTTCACAGGCCTGCTTTTTAACTGTGGGAATATTCCCACAGTTATTCCCCCATCTCTACACAGATCTGGTGCCCTTTAATGCTTATCTGGCAACCACACATAGGCTACTCGCTCCTGAACTAAGAGTAGTCTTTATACCGATCAGCTGTCTTGCCAGTCACTGATTACCTGACTCAACATAGCATAACGTGACTTAATGAGACTTTACTTAACTTTCTGAAACTTCATGTGACTTCACAGAGCTTCTACCTCTAACTTTACGTAACTTAACATGACCTGACGTGACTTCACGCAACTTCACATTCCTCATTACGTGAACGTTTTTTTGCAACTTGTTCCTAAGAACTAAGTGGTAACTTTTGTCCACATCCAGCCTAATGTGTTGGAGTCAGAGTTGCAAGACTTTGGAGACTTTGGAGTCTGTGACATGGCTCTCCATTGGTCTTTTGCTGCCATTGTAATATCCATCACATGACCTGCCATACATCATTATTCAACAAAGTCAAGGTGATAAAAAAAGCAGTTATCTCATCCTTGAAGACAGACGGGATCTCACACAGTAACACGTGATGGAGGGGTTACATGGATACAGTCACACAAACACACGAGCTGGAGAAAATGGAAATACGCCTCCTTACAGTGATCTCGAAACTCGGCCCAATTATTGGAATTTCGAGGGGGAAAAAATGATGGAAAATTACTCCATTTCAGCAATCACAGCGTTTTTTAAAATGGTTTTCTGCCCCGACCTGTGAAGACACCGTCTTGTCTTTTGCAGAGTCAGATACAGCAAATTCGAGCTTATTTCTATTAAGGACTGGACTCCGCCAACTGTTCCCTGCAGCCACTTTTCCACTTTTTTTTTTTTTACCTCATTGAACAAGAAATTCAGAGCAAAGTATCTGCCTCAAGGCCTGCAAAATCCAGCTCTTTTGTTGTTGTTCTGTTGTTTTTAATTAAACACTACTCTCTTTTTTTAGTGAAATTACAAAAACAGAGCTGAATAAGGGCAGCTACGTAGATGGAATAAGGGTGGGTGGGGGGATGGGGGGGGGGGGGGGTGGCCACACTTTGTGCATTATGATAAGTGAGCAGCTCTTTGGACCAGCTCAACCAGGGTGGAACCAGTATGTTTACTGGTAAATCTGAGGAAACACAGACACACACACACATCCATCTCTGCTCAGGCTCCATTAGCGCTCCAGTTATCCAGCACCTCTCTCTCTCTCTCTCTCTCTCTAACTTCTGTGTACTTCTTCTTCTCTCCCTCCATCAATCAACTTGTCTCGCTCTCTCCTCCTGTTCTGTTTTGTCCCAGGGGATGTGTGAATCCCACGGTTAATGCTGCAGTTAAGATAAAGATAAGAAAAATGTTTTGTTTATTCCCAAATAGAAGTTGTTACGTCCAGTGGCCAAAGGCAATGTAGCAACAGAGCAATAATGATAATAAGTGTTAATAAGTGATAATAAGTGATAAGTAATGAGTGATGGGAAAACAAAGGCAGGAAAATAAAGTAACAACCATGGGAAAAGTAACAACAATTAGAAGCAATAATAATGATTATTGTAATAGTATATATAATAAATCTATGGGTTAGGGTTATTATCATTAATATTAGCAGAGGTTGTAGTAGTAGTGCATCATTACTATACTATAACAGCATTATTACACATTAAGAAATTTCATGTACTATCATTATCACAATTTACAATGAAAATAATAGTTAAATAGTTTATAAACTACTACTACTACTACTACCACTAATAATAATAATAATAATAATAATAATAATAATACAAAACAACCAAAGCCACTAAAATGGCTTGTAAAATTAATAAAAAATGGGGAAAATCATTTTTTTTTTTGTAATTTTTTTTAAGAACTGCGAGCTCCCTTTCACCAGCTGATTTTCTAATTTGTTATCAACAGAAAATTGTTGCATCTGTAATCAGGAAGCAGCTTGTCACTCGCTGTACGAGAGCAGGTCGTCTATAGCAGACAGTTTGTCGCAGGCCACGAGGGAAGAATTTGGACCATTTTCAATTAGAGAATGGGACGTTTTTGTTTTGTAACCCCAATCCTGACTCATCCTGATGGAGTGGGTTTATTTTCACGTTCCGATCTTTCCTGCCGCCGCTTGATGTTAATTTGCACAACATTAACATGCGCTAAGTACTGTAGAATGTGAGGGGGGGAAGGAAAATTATGACAAAGGGAGAAAGCAGATGCAATCAATAATGTGCTGCAGTGATAATAAAAAAAAAACGCCTAAGAGGCTTACATCAACTTCTCACCTCGACACAAACAACAGCAAATGGAAATGAAGTGCCGTAGCGGCGCTATCACGGAGAACCAAACCCCACAGAAAAACAAGAGAAAATCAACAAAATCCATTAAAAAAACAGAACAAAGGGAAGGGGGACGTAATAACGAGGATGTTTGAGTAAAGGGAGTGGAAAAGAGTGACCAACAACACCAAAAACATCTTTACGAGTTTGTCCGTTTGACTCGAGATCTTGATAAACTGCTGTAATAAACTCGAGCCGGGCGAAAAAAAAAAAACAGAAAAAAATTATATTCCCGTTTGAAAAACAATCTGACATTCACAAAGACTCGTAATCATCTCCCCAGCTGACAAACAAGAGGAAACTCTCAGGCTCATTATTGTCTCGCAGAGCAAAACATTCAAAGCTGTTTTTTATTATAGCAGCCAAAAAAATCAGAGAGCAAACCGCTGAGTACTGTAGAATGACCACACACACACACACACACACACACACACACACACACACACACACACACACACACACACACACACACACACTCATCTGGAGTGTTTGCTCCACGTGAACTCACTTTTGTCATAGGCTTTTGTCTTTTCGAAGACACAAAACACCCTAATTTTCTGTTCCTAAATTGAACAAAGACGCCTCCTCATAATCACTGATTTGTCTCGATGAGTGGAAACCACAATCGCATGAAAGATCCAATCGTTCACGATCGATTTCCATCGGTAGCTGCGTTCGTTATCTCTCATTTGAGATTATTTTTGACATTATGACAACCATAATGAATGTACACCATGTTTATTTGGTAATATTAATACATAATGATACATAGAACGCTGGACATGTTAAATTATGTTACCAAACAGTGGATTATTGGTGGAGACATTGGTAAACATTCACATAACGTACCTAACTTTAGTAAATGGGGACTTCTGAACATGTTTGTGTCTTAATTTAGAGGAAAACTACTGCAGAAGAAACTTGTTTTGCATCATATCCTCAACTAATATTCTGATATTTGGTGCAATTATTGGTACCCACCAATCATAGTGTGAATGTCAAATCATGGTGTAGTCTTAAGTACAATCAGACCTAAGAAATAAGTAGAGTAGTATAAAGAGTTTTATTGACTGTTGGGCTGCTCCAGCCAGAAACCACATGATCTTTGAGACCGTATGAGTGAAAAACTACACAACGCATCAACATCCTGAAAAGTGTAGCAAGACACGACAGGTTTTCCCCCGTTTAAAAGTCTAAATGAGGTTTCTATGTCAGAGTACGGCCACCCAGATGATGATCGTTTGAGGGTGAAGAATGAGTCTTTTTGGCTATTTTTCCCATTCATTCCTTATGGGAAAATTCCTTCTGGCTTCCAAGAATCCATCAAGAAGATTGATGTAGAGAAAAATAATAGCGCGTTTTGGTATTTAAATAGTTGAAGTAGTACATAGTATGTTGGACTAGTTTGTAGTTTGACTGCGAAAAACAGCGGAATATGTGAGAAGAGGAATAATACTAATACAGAAAATTACCCAAAAGAACAACAACACAAGAGATGTGAGATGTTCCTGTGTGAGATCCTGCCAGACTCGAGGGTTGAGGACATTGTGACATCGAGAACACCACACACACACACACACACACACACACACACACACACACACACACACACACACACACACACACACACACACACACACACGCACCCTTTAATGGACACACAGCCCCTCCAGTCGATCCAGTAGCATCCCCTCTCTGCGTGCCCTCTCCTCCTCCGGGTTTGTGATGGGGAGCCAGTGTGAGACGCCTCTGAATGACTCAGCGTGAGCCGTGGCTAAAAGCTCGCCGTGTTCTGCCCCGGCCGCCGCTCTCCACGCTCCGCTGTCGCCGCGCCACTTTACCACATGCCTCCGCCGATCAATGGCGCCGCATTACTACAGAAACAACACGGGTCAACACTCCATTCAGCGCTTTGTGTGCACTGCTGTAAACGTGCTGCTTGCGCGCGGCTGGATTTCTGCGAATGCTGCCGACGCTTCGTTTTTTAAAGAGTAATAAAAGATTTTTCTGTTGCGGTTTTTGTACGCGGGAGGAATGGAAAATGTTACGTATTTTTACGGGTGTTTTTTTTCATAGTTTTCCATTGAAGCGAAGAGTTCTCAACCTTTAAGTATACATATTTTATATCCTATATAAAGATACTGACGGGCTGCTTCCAAAGTCACCCTCTTATCCATATTTTATAGAGATTTAGCAATTACATGCTTATCTGGCAACCACATGAAAAGTGCATTACACTGACTCACTGTCATGTGACTTTACTTATGAGACTACGTAGCTTCTCAGCTTGCTCCTACGTGGCAAACACATGTGACTTTACGTGACCTTTCGTTATCAACATTAGCGATGTAGCTTCTTAGCTTGTTCCTGAACTGAGTGGAACTTTGATGCATCTATAGAGCTTGTACGCATCCAGCATTACAGTACATATTTGAGAAAATACACGATTTATGAAACCTGAAACTAAAGCTAAAACATGAACCTCAGAAGCAGTCTCACTTGATGTAAAAAGGAGGAATGTTATGCTACTTTCTGATTCTTTGACATGGTTCCTTAATGTCTAGAAGTAATGTTCGAAAATCAAGATTCCACACACCAGTTTGACAGTGCTCTGAACCCTCAGTTTTAACGCCTTTCCCTCCAAATGCTAACAAGCTCTGCAGATCAACCTTTGAATTGTGAATCGACGTCGTTGTTGTGCAACAAAAAGACGTTTAGAGAAGTTTACGAAACATCCACATGGTCAAAACGTTTGCTCAAGGACACAAATATAACATTCCAAAGCAATGAAAATGTCAGTTTTACATAATATGTCCCCTTTAACTTCTCTACCCTTGTTTCGATGACATGCTTTTAGCCTTTACGTGTCGTTATGTATTTCCACACGTGTTGAGAGCGTGTGGGAGTCAGCATGCCGGAGACCGGGCGCCGCATTAGAGAACACGTCCGAGGAAATCACCCCGACCTCCGAGAAATTAAAAGTGGGGCCGAGGACGGAAATGAAACCAGATTAGATCAAACTCCCATCAGCCTCCACGTTGCACAACCTCCAAGAAAACACGACTATCGCAAAACCGTCAATGCAATCGTCGAAACAGCAATAAAGCGGAGGATCTGAGCTTGTTGCGCCTCAGACCGTGTGAGAGAAGTTCATTAGCACATAATAGCGGTGAATTATATCGCTGCCACTGCCTGAACATTAAATATTAATTGTCTGGGGCTGCCGGCCGTATGCTGCTGATCCCCACTAAATGGAACACTTTACACAGGCGCCATTCGTCACAGTTATTTGCTGTCATCTTGCGTTCGGTCCCCCGCTGAAAGCCGCTCGGCAGCATCAACAAAGTGGCGTTTGGAATGTGGAGGCGGCAGAGACGATCCCTGTTTGTTCATCTCTTTGAGATAATCAGCCGCTCTGGCTTCTGTTTTTTTTTTGCTCTGTTTGTTGTTTCGTTTTCTCCGTTCTGGAAGAGGCAGAGCCGGCCCTACCCAAACATCCTACTACTACTGCTACTACTATGTCCCAGCTTTCTATTACGTCTATTAGGAGAAAACTGTTGACCCACAAACGTCAGTTTTTGCAATTA
Organism: Karalla daura; assembly: GCA_029224185.1. Lineage (NCBI taxonomy): Eukaryota > Metazoa > Chordata > Actinopteri > Chaetodontiformes > Leiognathidae > Karalla > Karalla daura. The sequence continues at coordinate 14,038,076 of CM055210.1, read as the reverse complement.
ACGCAGAATCGTTTGTTGTTTATGCCTTCAGTAAAAGAAGATGCGAGTTGAAAGGCTTTTCTTGGAAACTTACAACAAAACTCTAGAACGTTCTTCTACACAGCAGGTTTGACATCTTTATACATGCACAGATGTGTGTTTGTTTACATACTGTATACACAACGTGTGTTCCCATCATCTTTAGAAATGCACAAGATGTAAATATGTAAAAGGAAACATGGAAACGCCAAATACTTTAAATGTATAAATGTACATACATGTATATTTGAAGGGCTGTTTGGAGTTGGGGGAGCATTGGGGCACATCCTCCAGATTTACGTCCTTGGATCGTTCTGAAGATTTTCAAATTTTCGGGCTCATTTTATGCACTTTTCTTACCTTTTTCTCTCCTCTCGCTTATTCAGTTTGCAGGCCATTACCAGCCACTTGTTACTGTGTCTCTTTGCTCTCCCTTTTCATTTTCTTGGTTTTCAGGTGAATAAAACCTAAAAGCACTCAAAGGGAAACATCAGATACGTCATTGCAAAGTACGCGCGTCATGTTTTTCCAGCTCGCAAAAGGTACAAACCATCTCGAAGATGTTTTTTTTTTTTTACTTTCTCCTCTAATCTGAAAAATCCACCAAAGAAGAACTCTGTCCGACACACAATGGACACAATTTGTACCTAATGGCCTCGTCCATTATTTGGTTTAAAAAAGAGAAAAACAGCACAAAGACGTTTGGTTCCTGACTTAATGACCTTAATTACCATTCGGGTGACTCACCTCGGCCTCGGCACAGTCGCCTTTCTTTTCTTCCCTTTTTCAGACACGGGGTTGTTTTTCTGACTTTGTCTTTAGAAATCGAGGTTCAGATTTTATTCTCCTTTAAGAATCGTACATATGGCCACATTATCCTTTGTGCCACTGTCGGGAAACGAGACCTAAGGTGTGCTTAAAGTGAGACCCATGCTGTTTACACACACATAATAGAAATATATATATATTATAAACTATATTAGGGCACATTATGGGTAATATTTTTTTAGCTTTTATTGAAGAAAATGCTATAAATGCATGTCTTGTCTTTAGAAAGGTATTCACAGAGCCTTGTAATATATATACGAGAGTCTATTGTGTTGTGAAAAGTCTTTTCAAGACTGAATGACACATTGTACAAAGGTAGCATGGGGTAGAATAACATAGAAAGCCTTTATTGCCATTAGAGTGACAATTCAGGTGTAAAAGCAACAGGTGCAATGGATTTTCATGGAGTTTATGTGTCATTTATGACACTTAACAAAGGAAGACTTGAAAGAGAAGGTCACAGTGATGGTGTGCTGTTTCCTTTTAACATGTCGCTCTGAAAGTTATGGAAGTTTAGATGCAGAAAAAAACAGAAAAGGTGAAATTATTCAGGAAATCTGTCACATGGGAACAATTTAGAAAGGAGTTCATGGAGCCGTGTTCTATATGAGAGCTTGTTGTGTTATGAAAAGTGTTGTTCGAAGCCATACATATGTTAATGCTGCGTAGAACAGTCTAGAACGATCTTCCTCAATGGCTCATTTGCATGGAACTACACACATGATGTAACTGAGAAATACTTGAAAGACAAGCTAGCAGAAGTCAGAAAAATGAAAGAAATTTCTTGCAGGATTCTTCTCATACTGTGGTACAGTTGTCCTGACCTGTTACTATGAATGCTCTGAGAGTTGTTTGCAACTTGTTAGCATGACATTAAAGCATCATTCATGCAGTTTTCCCAACCTGTTGCTTTGCGACACCAGTTTTGTTTTGCCATAGATGCAGTAAAAAATGGGAATCTTTCCAGTGAATCGGGCCATACTTGTTGCATGTATTTCAAATTCACATATTCACATAGTGATATTCCATATGGGTGAGCTAGCGTAAATGCTAAAGGTTTCATGAAATTGCAGAAGCCTCCTTTACGGCTCTTATACAACCTAATGCAGCCTGAAATAGTCATTATTTTAGCATGCAAACAGAGTTTTCCCAACAAACTGGATTCTGTGGGTATTGTACGCTTTTCCCAACCCGATGATGCGTGCGAGCAGCATCAGAGCATCTTGAGAGTTTACTCTGGCTTCAGAAGTCTGACTTCTAACGTATGCAGACAGCGTCTTCGCTAGCTTCAGTCTCATGATGCAACAGCTCTTTGCAAAACAGACATCGGCCGCTTCCCGGGTCCCGTCTAAACGATGCGAAATCAAAGGTAAATATCAGCGACGTTTCCACGGCGTGCCGGTATCACGTTTAAATGATTGATGAAAGGAAAAATAAACAGAGAAAAAGATAGAGAGGCAGCCTGGAGCTGGTCTCCTCGGCTTTGCTCCTCTTTATCTGCTCCTCTCTCTCAGAATCTCACACTGTTCTGACCTGCAGTCCTCAATGAGTACATTAACACAGATGAATAGCCCTGCTTGTACAACCATAATTGGAGCAGAAAATTTCATCTGCTAATGTGTTTGGCTAGGTACTCGCTGTGCACACACACACATGCACACGCACACACACACACACACACACGCACACACACTGAGAGGTCTGAGGCATGAATCACGCTGCAGTGAGTGAGGAGCTGCAGCACTTCCAGGCACGCTTCCCTCCAGGAGCAGCGTACGTTACATTACCTGTGTGTTTTTTTTCTTCTTTTTTCTTCTTCTTTTTGTTTCAGGTTTCAGGTAATTCTGATAAATCGCACCACACTTTTAACGAGCCCGGTGGAAAGTAAACGAACAGCTCGGCTTTTTTTAAGACAGTTTCTGTGAATGTCCGCGAGGTAAGAGCAACAGAAACACCTGCTCGAAAAACACCTCCAGAGTTTGTTTTTTCCTCTCTTTCTTTCTTTCCCTCTGTTTCTCTGTTTGGCTGTGGAGAGAATGAAGTCACCGGGTCCTCGGTGGCTCGGTCTCCAGGTGTGAGGAGCGCAGGGCGATCAATAGCATAAGTGGTGTGGAGCACAAACAGAAAATGGAGAGGATCGTTATGAGAAACAGACATGGAATACACTACGAACAGTGGAAGATTCTGGAGCATAATAGGAGTGGGAAGAGGATAGGATAGGATAAGATAGGATAAGATAGGATAAGATAGGATAGGATAGGATAGGATAGGATAGGATAGGATAAGATAGGATAAGATAGGATAAGATAGGATAGGATAGGATAGGATAGGATAGGATAGGATAGGGTAGGATAGGATAGGATAGGTTGAGATAGGATAAGAGGGTGGGATAGGGTAGGGTAGGATAGGATAGGGTAGGATAAGCGGATAAGATAGGATAGGATAGGGTAGGATCCTCTTGTTTTACAGTTACAATCACGTTTAGTCATTGGGCGTTTATCGGGACAGGATTAAAACATTTAAGATTCTAGGATCGAGGATTCAAAGGGGTTGTTATTGTCATTCCAAGAAAACATAGGATGGAACGAAAGTAGTCACCCTGGTCCCAGAGCAAGCTCAGTAAGTACAAAAAAGTATAACAACGGACTAAGGACTAGCTAACTAAGTATACTAAGTACAAATGAAACAAGATTGAATAAGCAAATTTATTCTCAGAAGTAGGTCAAGACAAGAAAAGGTGAGGAGGTTGATCTAAACTACACAAACGTTTATTAAACTGAATAGTTCAGTGAGCGTTTCATGACATACATATGTTAACTACAACTTTATTTTCATAGTATTATAACTCTAATCCACAACTTTATTCTTGAATTATTACGACTTTTTTCTCGTAATTTATGACTTTCTTCTCATAATTTATGGCAAAATGGGGGGGTTTCTTAATGTGCCCTAATACGTCGTACTATCCTCAGTGAATCCAGTTGATGATGATTCCCTTTTTAAGAGACTCATTACTCGTAATTACTGTACCTTTCCCTTCCAGTGCTTCCAAGCCTCCCGGCTTCAGCTCCTCATTGGAGGAGGATGTGGAGGATCCAGGTGGGGGGAGGTGGGAGTGGGAGTGGGAGTAGGGGTGTGTGTGTGTAGGGGGGGGGTAGTCGTGTCTCACCATGAATCCACGTGTTAATGACTGATCGACGCTCGGTGTCGAGCAAATGAGGTCTGGTGGAGCCGGTGACGCTGCAGAGAAGACCCGAGGCTCGTCTCTAATTGGAAATGACAGGGTGGACGCCATGGGGTCACACACACACACACACACACACAGAGTCTTCATCCTCCACTCTTCCTCCGCCGGTGTCACACGCCACCTCTGCTGATTCACTCTCTCACTCGCCCTCTCTCCTCTCACTCTCGGCCCGGCTGTAATTAGTGGCGCAGGGTGGTGGTCACACATAATGCTGCTAATTGGCCGAGCAGGCGCCATTACCCAGAGCTAATCACCATTCTGTGTGTGACGAGGCGTCCCGGCCCTCTGACCACTCGCTGCTGGCACGATCCATATCACCAATTAACCAGCTACACTCTCCCAACCTGCTTCCCGCTGTACTTTTGGAGCGTTTCTCCTTTTTCTTTTCTTTTTTAGGTGAACCCAGGTCCGTCCCGCTGCTTCTTATCCATCCGTAACTTCTCCGTGCGTCCTCGCTTCACCCGCAGCCTGGGAGCAGGGAGCGGGGACGGGGGAGGGGAGGTTCCGGGGAGCGTCCTGCTGCTCCTCACGTCGTGGAGGCGTCATTACACACTCTACAGCCGGTCGTCTGACGGGGGACCGAGCGTGGCCGAGTGGAGCGTTTAACCTTGTTTGTGAAACATTGGGTTCATCAGAGAGGCCTTGGACTACGTCTTTCTCTCTTTTTTTTCCTGGTATGGGAACATTACAGAACAATTACAATCTGTGCCTACACCCATTTGGGGCCCATTCATGCTTATCTGGCAACCACACATAGGCTTTAGTCACTCATTGGCTGTCATGTCTGCTACTCACATGAGTGGTTATGCGCCTTAACCTGATTTAACAGGACTGAAGATGACCTAACGTGACCTAATGTTACTTTATATGACTAAATATGATGTAACATAATGCAAATGCCTTAAAGTTACAATGAATAATTATGTGATTCTTTATTACTTACCTTATCTTATCTAACCTTAACTTGTCTTCTTGTGACTTGGCACACCTCGATGGAACTGTGACTTCTGCTTTATTCACTAAACAACAGATTTCTTATAACTTCTATTTATTTATTAATTTACTCTAACCTGTCCCATCTCTCTGCTTAGGCCTAGAGAACCGTACTGAATGACTTTGCAGGGTCCAGCAGATTTTATTCTGCAGGAGATGCAGTTTAATATTCCTCACCTCAAGTTCACCTCTGCCCTTTACTGGAGCGACACTTATTCCTGTAAAAGATGACTGAAACGACAAAGTTGGGATTGGATTGATGAAGGTGTATTTAGGAGGTGAATCAAGGGGATGTAGCTCAGTGGTAGAGCGCATGCTTCGCATGTATGAGGTCCTGGGTTCAATCCCCAGCATCTCCACTTCTTAAGATTCAGCTAACAATGCACTTGGAATAGTTGACTGGAGCATTTTGTCCTTGTTCTCTGATGTTAATATAGAAGCTATGGAGCAATGGTTTCAGCATATGTCACTGTACATGTCCAGCTTTCGATGTCAGTCCAGGAATGTACATTATATAGTCCTTATTTAATATTATTTCACTCTCAGTCCCCATTAATTGCATTTGCTATCCCATTTTTTTTGGCAGTTCTTGTCTGCAACGCTTGATTGAGCCTGCTGTCGGAGCGCAGACTTCTGTGATTCTCATTGTATTATTTCAGACGTTCTCACCCTGTTGCAATTACCTGCAAGACACTTGTTGATCCCCTCTAAGAGGATTTCAAGTTATTCCTCTTTCTGGAGACACTTTGCAGCTGTGAGATGATGCACAAAGAGAGTTTAATGATCACATTAGCCTTTTCAAGTTTTTTTGGGAGGAAAAAAGAGCCTCGGGTCGTTTTTCTCTCTCTCTCTTTCTCACTCAAATCCTCAAATGCGTTTTTTTTTTCTCCTGGGTTCGATACATCGAACTGGAACTGAGCTGAACTTAATTTACCTGGTCACTCTGAGCGTTGGACGTTATTCATCATTGGCAGATAATGGGATGACCTTTTGTCAGACTCTGAAGGAGCACAAATGGAGAAAATGACTCCTCTCTACGCGTCTTTTCAATGGATCTCTTTGCAGTTTGAGCTCCTCCACCACCTGTCTGACTTCTACTAATCTTTCTCCGTGGATAAATGGCTCCATTGAATTCGCTAAACACCTGTGTGTCCCATCGCCCATTTTGTGTGTGTGCGTGTACGTAAATCTGCGACTTGATCCAAGGTTTTGGCAGAGGAACGAGGTGAACAGGTGAGCAAGCTGTGCGTCGGCCTTTTTGAGATCAGGAGGAGAAGATGGAGGCCGAGAGGGGAGCGGCCGAGGTCCAGGACTAGTGTGAGGAGCAGCTGTCCGTCAAGATAATAGAGGCTCGAGGAGACACAGAGGACGAAATCTGGGACCTGTTTTTTTAGATTCGATTGGCACGAGAGCTTTTTTCCCAGATGGTTCACAGTTGGCCAATAATTGTTTAGAGTCTCATCAAGGCGGACAATGAGGTTGAGGAGACTCGGAATGGTTGAATGGAGGATTTATCCTTGTTCTCTGGTATTAACATGGAAGCTATGGGACAATTCACATGCTAATGAGCCAAGGTGCCTCCTAGGGTTTAAAAACCATTGGACTCCCAAACTAAACTGGAACTGAAGAAGCCTTTTGGATGAGCTGCGAAACATCCTCAAGTCCAGTTGCTTTTGTTTTTATCACCTAAACAACCATGACCTTGGTACATATTTAAGACTATGTTCTTGTCTAAAAGGAAGCGTTCCTAAACTAACTCATAACTGGAACGAAGCCACAGTCAAGTACTGTACCTTCACTTACAGTACTGAGAAATCTAAATGGAGGCAAATTATTTCAGACCGAAAAGATGGATTCAGTTTTCGTTTCCCGTCCACTCTGGTGACAAAGTACTTGAGAACCATTTACAGAAATCTGCATTAATGTTGAGTGGAGCTCAACTCAACTGGAAATCCAAACACTGCCAGACTGAATCTGTGAGTCACTGTGGGGAAGGTCTGACGGCAGGAGAAGAGATTCCCAGAGATCAAAGACGCTGCTCCTCACTCGCAGCGTCTGGTCTTTCATTTCACCAGACAAAAGTTCATACTTCTAAACGTGACTCACCAAGTATTATCCATCCATCTCCCTCCTCCTTCTTTTCCCCCTCATTTGTTGCCAGTCTGATAGGTGACACAGACACAGACAGAGATGATACCAGGAGGTCTGGATGGAGCCAGGATGGAGGGATGAATAAGGTTCGGAAATTGAACGGTGGGAGATTGGGAGCGATGGAGCCATTTGGGCCCGACAGGGAGGAGATTGGGAGAAACACAGAGAAAATGGGAGAGAAGCAAAGTGCCCTAAAAAAATGAGTAAAACCTGAAAAACGAGTACAGTCCAGAGAGAAACCTGGTGGGTGTTGTCGTCATCTGCATATCCAGGCCACGGTTTTGTTGAATTGAGGCCATTATCTCCGCAGGAGTGGAAGCAAATGCGTCAGCTGAGTGATTGGCTGAACTTCTCTCAACCGGGGCCAATCTGTCGATACGAGAGAGGAAAGGGTTCAGGTCAGGGCTGATTGACTGCAGAGTGAAACGTCTGAATAAAGACCATGTTTTTAGAGAAAAAGCCGCTGACACTCAACACGGTCCTGTCACCTTCCACCTTCCACCTTTTATCTGGCAACCCTGCACAGGCTTTATCCTGATTAGCTGAATGCTTATGTGAGTTTACATAACTTAGTGTGACCCTCAGTTGGAACCCTGCAGTTTTAGTAGTAGTACTTTTGTTTTGGTGTGGGGTCTTTGTTTGCTGAGATGTAGTGCCCTTTCATGCTTATCTGGCAACCAAACAAAAGCTTTTACATTCTTGATAAACAACGTAGATTCTCACCTTGTTCATAAGTGGCAGCCACATGTTATTAGGTGACTTAACGTGACTACTGCAACTTGCTGTAACCTCACGTGACTTTACGTTAGCGAATTAGCAACGTAGCTTCTCAGCCGAACATAGACGAGCCTTTGGAGGTGTCACACTGAGATTTTACGCCACTTTCTGTCTCTGTCCAGAACTCTAAATTTGCATATGAATGAGGATGAGATTTAGAGCCTGATGTACATTTTCAGCCAAGGAATACTGGTTATATTGTCATTATTTTATATAATTATACCGTAGTTCCCATTGAATAGCATTTAGCATCCTGTGTTTTACGTCCTACGACTCGTCTCTGATTCCCACATTGTATCATCACAGCTTTTATTTGGTCACATCATCAGATTTTGCTTTAAACAGACTGCAGTTGAGAATTCACAGTAAAAACATGCAGATCCAAAGTCACACGTGCATTTTCATTTTTTAATTAGACGCTGATTACAAACCGGGGGGGGGGGGGGGGGGCTGATTGATGGATAAAATATAATTTTCTCAAGTGCTGCAAAGTATTAATGAAGTTTTGCTCGGCGCAGGTGAAATGTGTCCCCTCTGACTCACTGACTCTGTAACTCTGTGTTTTATTTTATTTTTTTAAACAGAGAAAAAAAACACATAAAACACAGAGCGCTAGGCTGATGGTGGAGATTATACCGAGGGAATGTGGCGTAACAGGGGAATATCTCTCCACTCGGATTAGGGAATTAATCAAACTGATGGTTGCAAAAGGCGGCGAGAGGGGAGCGTGGTGCACGTCGTGCCCTTGGAGCGTTCCACAGGTGAGAGGCAGAGGAGGCTCTGAAAGGAAAGTGAGCGGGGCTGGGACCCAGGCCTCCCCGCCACAGGATGAGTGAGGATGTCAGAGCAGCTGTCAGGAGGCGAGCGGAGGCGCAGCTTCATACAGTAGCGGAGTCCTTGAAGGTTCGTCCCCGTGATTGACAGCCGGGAGCGAGCGGGTGGAACCAGGTTCCACGTAAACACCGTTTCCTCCTGATGCAGGTTTTAAACACCCACGCCTACAAATCTTTGCGACATCATTTTGTAAGGGAATCCTCGTCGACTGCAGCTTAGTTTGTTTTTTTATTTTGTTTTTCTTTTTAATTTATCGCTGTGGTGCACAAATGTATTATACCCCATCAGGACATGATCCTGATCCACTTATGTAGCTTTTCTTTATCTTTTTTTCTCTCTTTCTTTCTCATCTTTTTAACATTTTTTCGACATGAGACAACTATATGTTTATATATAGATAGATATAGATATATAGAATAACTTATTTAGACCAAAGAGGTTCAAGTGCATATGATGTTTCTAGTATAGATGCCGTCTATCTACTATCATCTATGTCTAGCTAGCTAGTTAACTAGACAGCTTGCAAGCTATAATCTATCTAGAAAGCAAGCTAACTACTTATCTATCCATCAAGCTAGCTAGCCATCTAGATAGATAAATGGATAGCTAGCTTGCTATCTAGATAGATTGATGGATAGCGAGCTGTTTAGCTAAGTTGATTTGCAGTGTGTGTGTGTGTGTGTGTGTGTGTGTGTGTGTGCTCTCCTTTCATCCCATACGCCTGCATTCAAATGTAAATGTAAAGTGACATTTATCTCCCTGTTATCACCTCCAATGCTCTGTAGTTGATAACCCAGATGATCACACACTGATAAGGAATGTGTGTGTGTGTGTGTGTGTGTGTGTGTGTGTGGGCGGGTGGAAGCTACAGCACACACACACATAATAAAAACCACCAGGCGTTGTGGATGTTTTTTTGCCAGAATCCATTTCCTGTCTCATGCTCGTCCATCAACAGTTTCTTGGTCTCTATGTTACATTTCCTTTGCCTTTCTTCTTCCTCTCACCTGTAAAGCCGCCTTTCCTTCACAAAGTACAATACCATTGAAGCCCCTGTTCTTTTTTCCTCCCTTCTCCCTATGAAGGTGTTTTTTTTTCACAATTGAGATAGTTTGAGCAAATAGGAAGAGGACTGGCTCAGAGACTTCACAGGCTCCACTTCCTCCTCTCTCTCCTCTCCTCAGGTCCAGGGAAGCAATCAGAGCGTTGGAAAACATGCGTTTGTAATGCGAAACAGATTGTCCCGAGACGTTATCTACCGAGCGCTCCTCGTGGTCGAGCGCGGCTCTCGACATGTTGAAGGGAATCGTTTTGACTGCATGTCAGATACACTAGGAGCCACACAGACGGTTTACAGGGGCTAATGTATCCTTCCTGTTTTCCATAACTGCTGCGACTTCTGTTTCCTCCTCCTCCTCCTCTCTCAACGCTTGTCTAAACTCCTCTCATGTGTGTGTGTGTGTGTGTGTGTGTGTGTGTGTGTGTGTGGTGGCTCCTCTCGGCCCTCGGCTCTGGTAGCAGCTCGGTGGAAATAAAAATGCACCATTGAGCAAAAATTAGCTCGTTTCAGAAATTCCCAGTCGGCAGATGACTGGGTCTGAGTGTTTCCGTGACGCGTCAGGCGAACGGGAAAACGTGTCGTTTCCAATTATGTTCTATCGGCGCCAAATTGACGCCTCCGCAACTCATAAAACTGTTGGTGCCCAAGTCGTAAAAAACAAAGTGTGAAACGGGCGAAACTAAAACTTTGTATAATGTAATCTTCAAGTTGTCTTTTTTTTAAAAGTGACAAGCTCAAAACAATCAATTAATTACAGTAATTTAAATAAAAGTGTTGTAAGTGTAGATGGATGACACATGTATACATATATATAATAAAAATTAAATCAATAGTTCACAGTTAATTGACATTTAATTAGATGAATATCAACCAAATACATATGTGAGTAAATTGTGTTGATGTGTGTGATTGCTGAGGATGGGACACACACACACACACACACACACACACACACACACACACACACACACACACGCACGCACACACACACACACACACACACACACACACACACACACACACACACACACACACATTCACATTAACCAGGCTTACAGTGGACTGTCATTCTACACAGACTAAGGGGACTTGGATTTCTGGTTATTTTTAGGTAAAAAAAAAACAAAATAGAAAATTAATTTTAAAGGCCTTTGACCATGGTATTACTTCAAATGTGCGTTTTAATCACACTCACACACACACACACACACACACACACACACACACACACACATGCAAAATAAAAGCAGTATTACAAAAATGGCCATGAGGTAAAAGTAGACCTGGATGTGTTTAGCTTGAAGGGGAATTAAAGTGATAAGGAAGTTGAAATCCAAAATATTTACTTATTAGATATTCTAATTAGATTTATAAACAGTCCTGTTGGGTGTGAACTGGTCATGTGATGCACTCCTTCAGGTCACATGATGATACTTTTCTGATAAACTATAGATAGACACATCTGGAAAACCCCCTCATCAATTTGTTTTCAGTATCTTAGATGCTTTTTGACATTTAGCTGTTTCCATTACCACTTTTTTATTGCAATATTTAGGTTTTTCTTACTTCTAGGCGTGACGGAAACTGACCTTGGCTTTCAGTATCACTAATACCAAGCACTTTGTCAGCTACATCCTCTTATTTTCCAAATTGTTTTTGATCATTTGTTCACAGACTTTTTTGGGGAACAAAAGTCGCTGTTTTTTTGGATTCGCTCAGAGCCGAAAGGTCGCCGGGCCGTCTTTGAGACAACAGTCGCGCCATGTGTGAACCTCAGGGGGGTTGACGAGTTGTCTGTTTCCACTTTAACTGATTCCTCTCAGTGATCACGTCCGTACTTTGGCAGACCAGAGATCTTTTTAACTGTGATTCATGTGAGTCCGGGCTGCAGGGATTTCCAGTTGGTACAATCACCAAGAGGACTGAGCGGAGAAGAATGAGTCGCCGTGTTTTTCCATCGCCGATCTTTAGGTCATCGCCGGTCTCATCTTCCTCCCTCCTCTCCAAATGTCCTTCATCTCCTCCTCCTCCTCCTCCTCTTCTGTTCTCTTTTCTTTGGCCAATTTCTACCCTTTCCCCAACGTGCGCCATTCAGACGCTTTCCTCCGAGTTCTCCTCCCTGACCTTTCATTCTCTCTCTGTCTCTCTCTCTCTGTCTCTCTCTCTCTGTCTCTCTCTCTCTGTCTCTCTCTCTCTCTCTCTCTCTGTCCCTCTCTGTCTCTCGGTCTTTGCTCTGCTTCATCGCTCCCACTTCATCCGGCTGCCAGCTTCACAATGTAGCCACAGTGTGACATTTAGGCACAATTGAGTCGTGGCAGTTATGGATTGCGAGCCTCGGCGTCTGACGCTGACGTATTTGTCTAATCGCCTGTTCTCCTGCGACTCGCCGATAATCAATAACAGCGTGCGTGTTCCCCTCTCCAGGCAGTCCCTTAAACCTGTGCGATTATGAAAATGAACAAAGTCAGCGGAGGGAAAACCCCCCGCCGAGCCCCGCTCCCTCGGCAGCTTCCACAGCAATTAAACTAAAGCAAACAGAAAGGAAACGCCTCTCCTCCAATGTTCTTTTCATTAAATCGTGACATTTGCCCAAGTTTCGCCATCGTTCCTGTGCCCGTCAGACCCATACCTGCACCTCGGGAGACGTCTCAGAGGTTCCTCGGCCTCATCCGGGGGAGGGGGGGGAGGGGCGTGATGACTCTGCATACAAACATCTGCTTGTCTCCGCTGCTTTGGTGTGGTCAGAGCATCCTGCCCTCCATCACACTAATCAACAAGTACGTGGAAACATTCGGCGCCCTGGGATTCCACAGAGGCTTCCAGAAAGAGCCCGGGCGGATGACGTACGAGCAGCAGCGGCTCAGGAAGTTCGACCCGCTGCCCCAGGTCCAGGCGGCCCGGGCCGCTCTCTGTCCGCCCCGCACCGTCTGGTTAGGATCAGACACCGCACGGGACTGGAAATCACCCAGGATCATCACTGTAGGGCTGCACAACTGCTGAGACACGCTGTTCCACCTCCTTCCTCTGGGGGGCGCCACAGAGCGCTGAGTAGTACAAGATGTATGCATATTGTCAGCCTAGTAGCACGTGTTCTTGACTCATTTTTAGCCCAAATTGAGATTTTTTGGCCTCCTAAAACTGTTGCTTCACCCTGCATAATTGTCCATCTCCTCAGCCAATCAGGATGGTTGTTATGTTCCAGAGTAGTAGCTGTAGTAATTACTGTTTAATTGAATTTAGGCTAATTCATGTGTGTCAAATTCATCAGCTTCTACTTGGCAATAAAATCTGTTTTAATCCCAGTTCTAATGCAGTCCTGTGGTTGTAAATACCTTGTTTTGAACGTATGTCTATCATTGTTACAATATATGACATATAAACACACATTTGTCCCCATTTATCATGTGAAATCTTTCAGTTATGCCACAAAAATGTCCTATTCTGTACAGGAAAGTGATGTTACGGCAAGTCTACTCAAGCCACATGTAATAACTTACTCTCAATAGTTACTATTGATGGTCAAAAAAGGTAAAAAGAAGAAGAAGAAACATGACCAACAACAAGTGTGATCACTAATAAATCTGGTATGAATACTGAAGAACTTGGTAATCCATTGGATTTATGAAGCACTTTTTAAAGTAGATAAAGCGAGTTTACAAAAAGGCAGACTTGTAAATTCTCTTCTTTGCCAAGTTCCGAGGTGTTGTTCTTTGTACGGACACACACACACACACACACACACACACACACACACACTCTCTCTCGGCCGGTGGTTAATAACAGTGACGCTGATATAGATCGAGCTTGCTCCTAATGTTTGTAATTATCTCTGTATTATCTTCTCTCTCTCTCTCTTTTTTTCGTCCGCGGGTGGGAGGACAGAGAAGGATGAAGGGAAGCAGACGCAGGTTCCGAGCCTGGGAACAGAGGAGGGGAAAGGTAAGGGAGGACAGACGAAGAAGACAAATAGGTGAGGGAGGGATGGCGAGGAGCCATCGTAGGAAGACGCAGAGAGAAAGAAGGGATGAAAGCAGAGGAGGGACTAGAGATGAGAAGTTGCGCCGAGGTCAGTGGAAAAATAGTTGAAACGGCAGACGACAGAGACGAACTGGAGGGAGGGAACGGGTAAACATCTGATAATGGATCTGTGGGACATTAATCTGAACACCGTGCCCAGGTTTACCGCCGGATTACACCGTCCCGGTGCCTTTTTGTTTCACACTGTTCGACATTTCTCAGACTGGCGCTATTAAATAGTAACAGGGAGGAGAAAAAACAGACTTATTGACACAGACGGGAAGAAGATGTGCAAGCTGGGAGACGCAGGGCGAGAGATTGAGAGGAGGATGACTATTTAACAGGGCTGGGTATTGTAGGAGAGCAGAGAGGAGGTGGAGGAGAGCAGACCAGAGCTCGACTAATTTCCACTGCAGCTATGCTGACGGATGGACTAAAGGAACCTTATTTTACCCCATAAATTTTTTATTCCTAGATCCTCCAAACTATTAGCTTCTTCCCCTTTGTTCCTTTTTTTCTGCACTCTGCCTCTCTGCCTTTCTTTCCATCCCCCCTCTCAACCTCCCCTAAGCTCTCTTCTGGGATCAAACTTCTAGAATAGCTCCGACTTTCTTCTAAGTCAGCTCCTTCTTTTAAATTACGAGAGAGAAGAAGAGAAAGAGGAAGAAGAAGAAGAAGAGTCTCTGGCACTTCCAGCACCTGCACAGAGCAGCTCAATTAACCCCGAGTAGTCACACTAACCTGCATGTACTGTACACGTGTTGTACTCAGTACTACATGGACCAGAACAGAACAGAACAGGATAGAGTAGAATACAATAGAATAGAGTGTGTGTATTCGTACCATGCATTTTTGACATCATTGTTTGGCGCCATCGTTCCAGATGTTGTTGCTCAGACAGGTTTGTGCCTCGGGGTGAAGACGTCTCAAGGTGAGACGCTCATTTATCAGAAACTTGACACGACTGATTAAATGATATCTGGACGATTACATATACGAGAGATAGAGAGAGAGAGAGAGAGATAGAGAGAGAGAGAGAGAGGAAAGACGTGACCTCAGACGTGTGTTTTCCAGATGTGTGCCAACACCAAATTCCAGGGCCACGCCCTCCGAGGAGCACGTGTTAGAAAGCGCAGGACAGGCGTCTTGTTTGTATCTGGTTTGATGCGGGATAATCAGACTCGACGTACCTTTAATTATCAGACAGACCGGACTCTGTGATGTCACCTTCCCATCAAAGACGGAGCTTCGCTCACTGAGTTCTGCTCGTTTCCCAGTTTGTTTTCTCCAGCACAGACCAGTCTCTGCGTCCGTCGGGCCAGATGTTTTTGCAGAGTGATGGATGGGTTGTTTGCTCGCTCTCTGTATTGATAAAGTGAATGATGGATGGATCGGAACCACCTGAGGAGCGGGGGAATCCCCCTGCTTCCAACACCTGGTTCACAGGTGTTACAGTCTTCCTCCAGTTCTAACTCAGCCTTCATCAGTACTGCTACAGCGTCTTCTTATTCTCATTTGGCAGAACAATATTAGAAGTAGTAGTAGTGGGAGTAGGAGTAGTTACATTTCTATTTCTATTATTAGTAGTGTTTGTAGTAGTGTTATTATTCATAGTAGTAGTAGAAGTAGTAGTGGGGATATTATTGTTGTTATTAGGGCCTATTATTATGATTATAGTTACTATATCTTGTTATTATTTTGCATTCTTTATTCTACACTTATTTACTTATCACATATTATGTATTACATTTATTTTCTGCCCTATTATTGCTATTATTTCCTGCAGACTAGTGTGTATTGTGATTATGATGTTATTTCCATTTGGGGATAAGTAAAGAACTAATCTTTATGTGACCTTATCTTATCTCCTCTCATCTTAAGTGAGAACGACTGCATGCCCTAGATGAGATTAGATTAGGGTTAGGTTTAGGTTAGGCCGTTAGATTAGGAGAGCAGCCCCCTGCTGAGTGTGTGTGTGTGTGTGTGTGTGTGTGTGTGTGTGTGTGTGTGTGTGTGTGTGTGTGTGTGTGTGTGTGTGTGTGTGTGTGTGACGGCTGAGGATCTATCGGCGGCTGCTCGACTGAAGCCACACAGAGGCTGCGTGGGTTTGTGGATAACGTGTCACTCATCTCCATCGCTCTGTTCCATCACTGGGAATTTGATTTGATGAGAAAAAAAAAGTAAAAAAAGAGAAAAAAGACTGTAGCTCACTAGTAAATGTGATGGCAGGAGGATGTGGCAGCTGCCGGTAC
>CM055210.1:13984399-14011899 GCA_029224185.1 Karalla daura | reverse complement strand
CAGATTAAGTTTGTGGTTTTCCCCACTAGTGAATGTTCATCACGGGTGATATTTGGCGTATTTGCCAGTATTAAAGTTAAATCATCTGCAAGTTTCATTACGAGCACCGATTGGCTATTTGTTAAATGCGTACTCGAGAGGAGGAAATGAGCTGTGCACTCACTAAAGATTATCGCTTAGGAAGAGGATTCCGGACGACTGCGGGCCTCTGATGAAGTCTATCCGTCAAACAAACACATCCGCCTTGGGTCGAGCCGGGCTGCAGATCCCTCTCTCGTCGACCCTCGCACCTAAACGCATCATCAACGGATATTGAAATGAATTTATTTTGGAGGCTTGTAGAGGAGAGGGTTGCAACATCCATTACAGGATGTGCTGTTCTGCAGATGTTCCTCTGTTATAATGTGGCTCCCCAGCACATTTTGGATGGCACATTAGAGGTAAAAAAAATAAATAAATAAAAGCTAATGAAGAGGCAGAATAATAACAGCATTTGGACATTTATATAGCTTTTCAAGTACTGCTACAAAACCGGTGCAGTCCTGTCCTTTAAAGTCAAGTTATTTAATTGCAAGTACACATTTTATGTCTTCTGATATGTATGTAAAACACATATAAGATTATTTAACTTTGAGGTGTACCTAAAACTGAATTTTGTTTGGAATTTATTATTTATTAAGCTGTAAAAAATGTCTATTTAAAATAATATTCAATATATGTATTTGATTTATTTACATGTACATAATTATTAATTTATCATTACATTTATGTGAAATTAATTTCTTACATTAAACATTATTTCATCCTTTATTCGCTGTAAAACCAGTGAGATTGAGACCAAAAAATAGGTACATAAAATAAACAAATACAAATAAACAATACAAATACAAATGAATTCCCCCCCAAAAAATACAAAATAAAATATATGAATTACAGATATATGGTTTGGCACTAATGTAAGTCAGTGCAAGTGTATATGTGCGCATCATTGTAGGTCATAGGTTTCAATAATATGATGAACTTTGGGAGTTTATCTCTGTTCTCTTGAGTTCCTGTTTGAAGTGAAGTTTACAGTGATGTGTTCAGTGTTTTCCTCAGCCCTGTATCCTTGCAGCACTTTAATCATGTTGTCACTGGATGGCGTCCCGGAGCAGCTGCACAGGAAGGTATAGAGAAGCACAGGCCTGCAACATGATGTCAGGCAGAAGTTCTGCAGAATAACCACGAGCTGCAGATTCCACAGACCCGGTTCAGCGGTTTTGGCTTCGTGGGGGGCTGATAGTATCCTCAATCATCTTTAGCTGGGCTCTGCATGCGAGGTGTGTGCGTACTGTAAACCGTCACAAATACATGAGAAACTGTGTCGACACGCGTGACAGTTTTAATTCCAGTCTTCTAGGAGGTTTGTGGAGGTGTCTCGCATGCTTACGCCTCACAATGAAACCCTGTCCATCACGTTTAACTACAGAGACATAAGAAAGAAAAGTAAAGTGCAGCTGGAAGCTGAGACACACAGCAACGCAGTTCTCATTTTGAAAGTGAGTATAAGCTGTCCAGGATGGATTCTTTGATGCTGACTGGCTTGTCTTATTTGTTCTCCAGCTCTTTTCAACGTCTCAGTATTTGTTTTGTTTTCTCCCTCCACAGGTTCGACGGCGGAGTGTCTGTCTCGGTGCCAAATTGAGTGTGACGACAGGGCCGATGGATCCTGTGATGTGTCAGGAGCGCACACAAATAGCTGCTGAGTTAAAGTGAACTGTTGGGAAGTCACACAGAAGATTGAATATCTACATAGATCGCTCTGTTGAGGGGGAATTAAACCATTTTAGCAGACTACAATAAAAGTTATGGTGACAGCAGGCTCAGGGACTGATCTGCTGCTGTGACGTCACACACACGCACCCACACACGCACACACACACACACACGCACACACGCACACACACTCTCTCATTTTAGAATAAGAAAGTAGGACAGCTGTCCGAGTGAGGAAAGCGTGCGCGCATGCGCGGCTCCCCGAGGTTACCCCGGCAACCAGGCAAGCAAACGTTACCATGGAGACAAGCACCGTCAAGCCGCAGGTTTGACTAAAAGTTTGACTAAGTTTGACGGGGTAAGTTGACAGAGAAACACTTTGCACGACACTACGCTTTATTCCAGTTAAACCCATCCTTTTGACGCTGTTTCCAGAGTGGAGCAGGTGGAAAAATAGCCACAGCAAATACACCGTTAAGCGGGAGGGAGCCCGTAGAGGAACGGAGGGTTGCTAATATGAATGCTAAGGCTACATGCTAACGGTTTAATGTAGGGTGTGCTGTTCTGATAATGTCCTGTACACCCTCCAAAAGTTACACACAAATCACCACAGTCCACAGCAACTGTAACAACAACGATAGTAATAATAACTGTAGTAATAACGAAAAAGTTATGGTGGTGTTTGCAGTGGAAAGTGAGAAGATGGAAGAGGAAGAAGAATACATGAAGTCCATCCGACAGGTAAGGTTATGTTACTGGTCTCAATCATACTTTTCCGTCATTTTAAAGTCGTCTACTGAGTAACCTTCTATGTTTCTCGTCTCTGTGGAAGCTGTTTATACGCTGTGTGACCCTTCCTGGTGTCACTGAGGACATGTGGACAGATGTGGAGAGTGTGAGCGCTCTGGACCAGTTTATTGAGGACACCAATATTAAAATGTTGGTCGTTTACCTGGACACAGACAGCAGGCTGCGGGTGGCCCATACCATGCCTTCACAGGTACCTGTGCATGTTAGATCCATCATGCTGTCTTTTCCCTCCCCCAAAACATATTATTAATAAATGACTAACTGCAATGAACCACTATCATTTAAAAGTCTAAGCCAGCACAGATTTATCTCACCTCATCTTACAGTAAATTACTATATGTAAAGTTCTGTTCCATTGTGTTGCCATAATGACCAGATCATTCCTACCATACCGTGCTAACATGGGTCAACCAGGTCTTATTATTTCTGTCACTGTTGCATGGTAGGAGGGCCTGTCATTGCTTATTTATGAATCCATTTATTTGCCTCATCCAGGGGGTTGAGCACCTGTCTTACTTCATCCGGAAGACGGGGGCCATGATCACGGCGGAGACGTTTTCTGTGGCCGTGCGGTTCGGGACACAGCGGGGACAGCCCGACCGCTGGCTCCTCAACAACATGACCACCCTGGACTCGCCCATCGTTAGCTTCAGCTCCTACATGGGGCCGACCATCCGGGACGGCTACGTGGGCAACCTGGACTTCTTCCTGGCCGGTTTGACAGGTAAAGACAGTCACTGTTCACTGGGAGATGGAGACACCTCAGAAAGGTCATTTTGTATGATTTCACCTCTTTCTGTGGCTTTCTATGGGTCCTGGTAACCTGGTACTGGAAGGCTTTGTGATGTAGTCTGCACTTTTGTCTTTCCACAGATGATGTGTACCTGAAGAAGGGCATAATGATTCTATACATCCCTATGGAATGCCTACAGTACGGCCCCATCGAGGTCAGCAAAGACAAAAAGCTGGTGGAGCGGATAGAGAGTAAGTCTGGCTTTCTCTCCGTCTCAGATGTTTGGGAGCTGTAGACTCTTTATTTTAATCCTCCTGTAATTTCTTGTGATTTTAATTCACACATTTTCAAAAAAAAAACAAACTAAAAAACAAGATAAAAACAGTGAATCTGAGGAAAAGGGCATGGTCCGTGCAGCCAGACGATTCCACTTGACAAGACTTCTTGAAATAAGACTGTAGTGTAAATTTGGATAAATTTTGATAAGTTGAGAAATTTATTCATCCCCAAAGGGAAATTCTGTCAGTATGGCAGCTGAAAAATTACACAAAAATAAGCCAAGAAAAATGATCTAACACTTGTAAATCTCAGTTGGGTGAGAGGGTTGGGTGCTCCGGGTCGGGGGTCAGCTGGAGTATCTTAGGAAACTGAGATGGTGCTGATCGTGCTGGCCCTCGCCTATGGTCATGAGCTGGGACTGAGAGTACGAGTGTCTGGGCTGAGCTCAAAGTAGAGCCGCTGCTGCTCCGGCCAGCCAGCCTGCTGGAGGTGTCTCCATCTCCACCTTCATCCTGCCTCTCTCCAGCCACCATCATCCACTGGACGGAGCAGATCATAAAGCAGATGCGTGGCGGCGTGCCGAAGGCGGCCGTCAGCGAGCGCCACAGCCCTCTGGAGGAGCTGGCCTTCTGGAAGCACCGCGCCGCCAAGCTGGAGGGGATGGAGCGCCAGATGCACAACCCGCAGTTCAGGCACATGCTGAGCTTCCTGCCCCACGTCCAGGCCGTGTACGCCCAGCGCTTCACCAAGATGATGAAGAAAGTGCAGGTAGCCGCCGGCCGCTCTGAGCTAGCACACCTCAGCAGGCAGAGACAGATCTGACCGTCTCCCCTGCGTGTCTCACAGCGGGCCGTGGAGGAGGCCCGGGCCTGCGTCACCTTCATGTCCATACTGAAGGAGCCGTGCGAGGAGCTGGAGCGCCTCAAGCCCAGCCAGGTGGCCTCGAAGCTGGACCACATCTTCAGGCTCATCCGCATCATCTGGCTCCACTCGCCGCTCCCACGGGATAGGATTGAGAATCTCTTCTACCAGGTACCTGCCTGCTGGGGCAGCACGGTTAATATCCACATATCCTCCACATTCCCTGATTAACTCCACATTAACGGAGAACCTTTGACCTGGTCCTGAGTGCTTCACATTTGAGGGTAGAATGACATTTAATACCAAAAACAAACCAACCGTTTTTTTTTACAATCACTCGTATTCAAACAATTGTGATTCAAACATTTTCAGAGGCAAAATACATGTTTTGGTTCACCTGTAATACACACATTCATATAGAGATGCCACCATATTAAACTCCCTACACCTAACAGCCTAGCATATCATATATGATAAAAATACACCTGGCTAGGTACGTAGGCTGTTCTAAGCATTATATCTTTCATAGCATGCTTATGTTATATTATATCTGATTACCTCTGTGCCCACACACACACAGACATGTTTACTAAACGGGTGCAAAAAACTTACATACTAAAATACCATCTATACACTTGATACATTGTACAGTCATACAGTTACAGTAGTCTGTTGCACAGAGTCATCAGCCCGTCACACTGGAGCTCAGCCCTCCAGTTGGACCAGGTGTTTGTCTGGTACTGGTACCATCATGTCTGGGCCATTATGGCTGCAGCATCTGTGTTTGCATAGGAAGGACTTTCTGTGGCCCTCACACATTTGCCTCTCTTTGATACCACAAGAAATGTTCCTCGCTCACCATAAAGCTTTGGGTCTAATTATACAGGGTGTGTGTGTGTGTGTGTGTGTGTGTGTGTGTGTGTGTGTGTGTGTGTGTGTGTGTGTGTGTGTGTGTGTGTGTGGGGCTGCAGCTCCTCTCCTCAGCCACTGTTTCTTCAAACAATCAACGTCTGGTCTAATATCATTCTCCAATTACCGAGGGCTGCAGAGCAAGGACTTGTGACTCTGGGGGCGAATACCAAGCAGAGAGAGGAGGACATTAACACTCTGCTACAGTGGTCATTCCTCCTCTGCCCTGTTTGCTCTGCTCTGGTTCACTAAAGCATTATTACCGTCCTCGGCCGTGTCTGTCACACAGCATTTCAACGCTGCCCCGTGAAACACAAACTCAATAAACAGGGTGTGAGGGAGAGGAATGTTGTTCATGTTTTGTTTTCTTGTTGTTTTGTTGTTTGCAGCTGAGCAAGCAGATCGTCCACCTGTGCTTCCGCAGCCTCTCTCTGGACAAGGTGTTCGGGGGCTTCGTCTTCTCCAGCAAGCGAGCCATCGACGGCTGCATCCAGTGCTGCCAGGCCTTCATGGACACGTACCAGCAGAGCCGCAAGCTGCACCAAGAGTACGAGAGGCTCCACCACTCCACAGCACACAGAGCGCTCAGTCAGGAGGGACAGTGGGTCTGTCCCCGCTCGTCTCTCATCTCCTCACACTATGAGGAAGGTGGAGCTCGAGAGGCTCGCAGGGCAGGGCAGGATTGTTTTGCTATCCTCCAGTTAATGTCTTTCTCTCTTTTTGTCAGCTTTTCTCCCACAGAGTGGATCCTGGAGGACGCGGTCGTCCTGCTGATGGCTGAGGCTGCCATCGACAGGCTGACAGAGCTGCATAAGGTGACACTCACTCCAAAGGCTGTGTTTAACCTCTGCTAGGTTCCCATGTGTAGGCTTGTAGAATACCATCTGAGGCAGGTCCTTCCTCTAGCACCTTCTGTGCCAGCACCTCTCAGTCATTCTAGGATGTCTTCTCTAGGAGATGCATGGTGTTTTGTGTGGCGCTACCCTCTCTCACCCCCCCCTCTCCAGGTGTGTGACTGCCAGCATCAGTTTGCCCGCTGGGAGGACGGCCAGCAGCAGGGCCTCCCGTGCTTCAGCGGCTCCCAGGGCTCCATGTTCACCCGCAGCCTGCTGCAGATCGAGAGCAGCTTCCAGCGCTCGCTGAAGGAGCTGAGCTCCCTGGGGGGCGAGGCCTTCAACACCAGCAGCAGCGTGTGGAACAACGCGTACAGCAGGCAGGTCTAACCGCAAATCAAAGCATCCCTCCGTACTTGGGAAGGTAACGGGGATGAGGCTTTACCTCGGCACATGCTACATGAGTCATGAGGGATGCGTGGAAGCAGTAGGCGGGCCCCAGCTGATGACATGAGCTCCAGCCTCAGAGGAAAGTCAGGCTGTGATCTCCCAGAGACACCAGTTCCTCTCAATGAAGCAGCCCCAGCTCACACACAGCCCCAGCGCTGAATATGTATGTCTGTCATGTGAGATCTGCACAAACACTTTACAGAATGCATGTAATTAAACCCCTCTCACAGCATTCAGTCTTCAGCTCCGCCTCAGTGATCTGCATGAAGCTTGCTGGCGTGCAGCCCAGGTTTTCTCTGAGGCCGGATTCAGACCAGGCTGGTTTGTAGCAGCTGGGAGTGGTTAACCCACGGACTGCATGTTAAAGATGGACTAGTCTTCAGGTCTGAAACTGAAGGGACCTGCAGTTCCACTGAGATCCACTAGGGCTGGCTCCAATACACACCCGGTCAAAAAACTTCATTTAATTGATTAGTGAGTGTGTGTTCTCAGTGTGTGTGTGTGTGTGTGCGTGTGTGAGAACAGGTTCTGTGTAGAGACGAAGGACCTGGAGTCCAGCATGAAGACCCTCATCGAGCTGACCTTTGAGACGGTGAACACGGTGCAGGACGGCGTCCAGCTGCTGGATGGTTTCAGGTCCATCCTGACTCGAGAGGTTTGTCTAACCGGTCCACAGACACGTCTCTGTGCCAGGCCTGGCTTTGCTTCCCACCCGCCCGCTCAGACCCTCTCCTCTTCCTCTTCTCAACACTGTCCCCACGCCTCCATCCTCCATCGGTCTGCGGCAGGGCCTCAGGGAAATGAGGCTAGAGAAGATGGAGGACGTGTATGAGATCTTTAACGGGGACATCAGGATGGTGAACAAGGAGCTGAACCAGGGCTGTGCCTCCTTCCCTGCTCAGATGCCTCGCACGGCAGGACAGGCCCACTGGGCGCTGTGCCTCCGCCAGCGCTTAGCCAGCACCTTCCAGGTGAGTCCACCTGGCACGTGCAGGGCTGCTACAATGCTGCCTTCTCGACCAATGATTTGTAAACCTGAACTTTAAAATCTGTGTCGAGGCTTTAGAGCTGGAGTAATGTGCCACTGGAGGTGAAGGCATGGATGAACATCTGTGTAGGACACAAGTTCTTAAGCTAATAGAAGGACTCTGGTGTGTAGACTCATCTCTCTGAAGGTCCATCTTCCTTGTTTGCACCCCCCCTCCAGATACTGGAGAAAGCCACCTTCCTGTTAAGGTCGTACGCCTACAAGCAGATGGAGAACAACTACCTGCAGGTGGTCCAGACGCTGGACGAGATGGTGAGGAAGAGCTACAGCCAGTGGATCCAGAGCCTGGACGGAGAGCTGGTGAAGAAGCTGGAGCAGCCGCTCCTGGTGCGCAGCGCGGACAGGACGGGCCGGCTCAACGTCAACTTTGACCAGTGGGTCACAGCTCCACCCAGCCTCTGTCTATGAAGCACCTTTAGAACAGGCAGGGTCCTCCCAGACAGCTGGACAGCCTGGCAGGAACACACACATCCATCAGTGGATCATCACATCATAGAGCAATCTATTAGAAGAATGTGTCAAATAATTATGAAGCGATATATGATGATACACACACACATATATTATCGTTAGATGATTGAGTTCACACAATGATGCTCAGCATATTGTTTGTGATCGATCTTTCCCAGGAACCTTCTCGAGCTGTTCTCAGAGATCCAGTACTGGGACCGGCTGAAGTTTGAGATCCCTGCCTCGGTGGGTGAGATCTACCAGGTGAGGGAGGACCTCAAAGGCCTGAGGGAGAGAACGCTGCTGCTGATCAGCGACTACAACAGGTGGGCGGGACTGGCACACGCAGACACACACACACACACACTCA
Source organism: Karalla daura (assembly GCA_029224185.1). Classification (NCBI taxonomy): domain Eukaryota; kingdom Metazoa; phylum Chordata; class Actinopteri; order Chaetodontiformes; family Leiognathidae; genus Karalla; species Karalla daura. The sequence goes on along the minus strand of CM055210.1, from coordinate 14,003,401 downwards.
GACACACACACACACACACAGAGGAGACACAAAGAGCAGCACAGAGTCGTTCCTTCACATTTAGAAGTAAGACAGGTAGCTTAGCAAATATGTTCATTCTCCTGAAACTGTTAGATCATTTCCCCATCTGTGTGTGTGTGTGTGTGTGTGTGTGTGACAGGCTCCTAGGAATGCTGTCTCCTGATGAACAGGGTCTGTTCCGAGAGCGGCTCCGTTTCCTGGACAGGAAGCTCCAGCCAGGAATGACGAAGCTCCAGTGGCTCTCCAAAGTAGCCTGCAACGTGTTCATCAGAGAGAGCCTCATGCACATCAGCAAGGTGAGAGAGGGCGGGCGAGAGAGGGCCTGATGCACATCAGCAAGGTGAGAGAGGGCGGGCGAGAGAGGGCCAGATGCACATCAGCAAGGTGAGAGAGGGCGGGCGAGAGAGGGCCTGGGGCCTGGGGGGACAGCCAGCAGAGAGAAGACCAGGCTGGAGCAGAGTGTTGTCGATGCTGAGGTGTCTCCTCTCTCTCCTCCTCTGATCTCCTCTCCAGGTCCAGGTGATCGTCGACAGGTACAAAGCGACCAATCTGTCCATCTGCAGCCAGTGTCGTAAGATCAGCGAGGCGCTGCTGGTCAGACTGGATGAGAAGACCTTGTACAGGTGACCACAGACACAGACTGGCCTTTAGTTAAGCTTTATCATTGTCTCAGAAGCCTCAGAGCTGCAGCAGCTGGTCCAGCACTCACTGTCTGTGGTCCTCAGGAACCTGGAGTTTGAGGAGGAGGCGAAGGCCCATCAGCAGAGCCAGCTCCACGTGCTGCGCCGGGCCCACCAGAGCATCGTTGATACCATGAGACAAGTCTACGACACCTTCTCCAACGATGGACCTGAGGTACCAGTCTGAACTGTGTTTATAGAGCACCTGTCAAACAATACGGAAAGGTCCTCCACAACAAAACGAGAAGAACAGTTCAAATAAGAAAAATAATCAACTGCAAAAGTAATTGTTTCTCACAGTCATTAAAGGTAATGAAAATGAGAATTACAATGAAACGTGCAGGGCTGTATAGAAATAATGAATGACATGATGGGCAATGACTGCCTGAGAGGCTGTAGAGGTGACAGGTCATAGATGCAGTCTGGAGCCAGGCCTGGAAGCAGGTGGAGCGTGTCTGTAACGAGTGTGGTTTCAGGTCCAGGAGCACTGGGTGACCTACACAGAGAAGGTGGACCGCATGGTGGAGGAGGCTCTGAAGAGCAACATCAGGAAGTCCATGAGGAAGCTGTCCAGAGCCATCAGCGGAGACAGCAAGAGCCAGCTCAGCCCGCTCTTTAAGGTCCTGGTGGCCCTGGGCCAGGCCACGGCCCAGAGCACGCCCAAGGTACCAGCAGGCCCCGTAGCCTGGCCCCGTAGCCTGGCCCCGTAGCCTGGCCCCGTAGCCTGGCCCCCGTAGCCTGACCCCCGTAGCCTGGCCCCGTAGCCTGGCCCCGTAGCCTGGCCCCGTAGCCTGGCCCCGTAGCCTGGCCCCCGTAACCTGGCCCCCGTAGCCTGGCCCTGTAGCCTGGCACCCGTAGCCTGGCCCTGTAACCTGGCCCTGTAGCCTGGCCCCGTAGCCTGGCCCCCGTAGCCTGGCCCCGTAGCCTGGCCCCCGTAGCCTGGATTTAATATTTACGTGTATTTTTAACATTTAGATCTAGATTTAACATTTGGACTGATATTTCTCTCTCTCTCTGTCTCTCTCTCTCTCTCTGTCTCTCTCTGTCTCTCTCTGTCTCTCTCTCTCTGTCTCTCTCTCTCTGTCTCTCTCTCTCTCTGTCTCTCCCTCTCTCTCTCTCTCTCTCTCTCTCTCTCTGTCTCTCCCTCTCTCTCTGTCTCTCTCTCTCTCTCTCTCTCTCTCTATCTCTCTCTGTCTCTCTCTCTCTCTCTGTCTCTCCCTCTCTCTCTGTCTCTCCCTCTCTCTCTCTCTGTCTCTCTCTCTCTCTCTGTCTCTCTCTCTCTCTCTCTCTCTCTCTCTCTCTCTCTCTGACAGGCGGAGTTCTCTCCATCCCTGGGGAAGCTCTCTCAGATGGTCAACATTCTGCCTCAGCTCATTGAGACCATCTCTGAGTTCAGACGCCTGCCGGAGCTGTTCTCCTGCCAGCGGGCCCAGGCCAGCCCCATGCACAGCAACATAGGTCTCACACACACACACACACACACACACACACACACACACACACACACATCTGCTCCTGTGGACTTTCTCCTTATCTTGTAGGATTTTCCTCAGATAGCCGTCTTCCATTTTCTGAGCTAGTGTGCGGGTGTGTAGCATACATCCGACCTGATCTGAGGCTGTCCACTTTATCCTCTCACACTGTTGTCAGCACTGATGTGTCTGCCTAATCCCGTCCCATCCTGCAGAGCAAGACGAGGAGATCAGGAAGGTCCAGGCGGCGGTGGCCGCCGGCATGTCGGCCAACAGCAGCCTGCTGCAGACCTACCTGAAGACCTGGGACAAGTACCGGGACATCTGGGAGATCAAGAAGGACTCCTTCATCCAGCGCTACCAGAGGATGAACCCCACCGTCACGTCCTTCGACATGGACATCCTCAGGCACCGTCCGCCCGTCCTCCTCCCCTCCGTCAGCTCAGAGCCAGCAGTGTGTGTGTGACCGGGTGTGTGTGTGTGTTCCACAGGTACACAGAGAAGGCCAACAGCGTGGAGCAGGAGGAGACGCTGGTCAACATCCAGTTTGTCACTCTGGACTGCACGCTGCTCAAGTCCAGCCTGGTGCAGCACTGCAGGGAGTGGAAGAGCAAGTTCACACAGCTGCTGAGCCTCATGGCCAGCACGCGGCTGCAGGAGCTGCAGCAGCTGCTGCAGGACAGCGCCCACCGGTGGGTCCACAGGTTTCCCTCCTCTGCCCCCACAATCCATCAGAAAACACAAGTCAGGAGCCTATGAGCTGGGTTTCTAGAAATCAATGTTGTGGAGGTGAGGACCAAGGAATTGAAGCATTTAAAGACTTTTAAAGACACAGTTTGTGTTCAAACTACAAGTCAAGAAATTAAAAAAGAAATCAGCAGATTAACTACTCCAAACACAATCATTTGTTGTATAAGTCTTTGTTACATTAACATAAAAGTTCATAACATAAGGTTGACAGTTCTAGGATGAGAGTCCTTCTCAGAATGAGTTTCTGTGACGATGCGTCCAGAGCACACATCACCTCTGCTGCAGGTGACATTTACACATGGGGACAGGTCAGACAAACACAGCGGACACACGGGATGTAGCTCAGGTCCTCTCCAGGAGAAAGACTCACAGGACTCAGGTGAACACATGAATTATGGATGGAACCTTCACTGAAACAGACCCCACCCTGATGATGGAGACGTCAGTGTAAATATTTGAGATACGTGTCGTATTAAAGGCGGCTCCTTGTCGTTTCTGTGTGTGTGTGTGTGTGTGTGTGTGTGTGTGTGTGTGTGTGTGTGTGTGCTCAGGCTGACTCGACCCCACCAGACTCTGGAGGATGTCAATGGGAGCCTGAAGCTCTTGAAGTCTCTCCAGGGCGACTTGGCCAAGACTGAGGCTCAGATCGTTGCCATCCACGACCAGTTCACCGTCCTGGACAAGTACGAGGTCCCAGTGGAGCAGGCTGTACGTTCCCCACCCCCACACCATAGAACCGTCCAGCCCAGGGAGCACTCTAGTTAACTAGCTCACAGGAAGTAAAGGTCAAAGGCCATCAAAGCAAATCTGATTATGAAATATAGACAGACCTTCTCTAGCTCAACTCAAAATGTATTTATATAGAAAACAATAAAGTGAAAGTAAAACAGAGTAAAGACAAATAAAATGAAAACATGAACCAAAAGTGCAGAGTAGGCCCACATGAATAAAAAAAAACATAAAATGAATCAGGTCACATCATGAAAAAACATCACTGCTACTGCCACTATAACTACTCAAGGTCCTCCAGCTGTATGAAGCCTCTAATCAAGGTTGCCATGGTGATGGGAGCCCTCCTGTTGCCATGGGCAACCTTGAGTGGCATGGAGCCAGCACCACCTGGTGGAAACGTGACTTTTCAGACCATCTAGCTCACTCCTCTACTACAGCATCCATCAGCCTTGTATAGAAGTGATGATTGTGATGTAGCCTCCTCACTGAGGCGCGGGCCCCTCCTCTGACCCCAGGTGCAGGAGACCCACGAGGCTCTGGACGGCCAGTGGCTCTGGTTCCAGCAGGTGCTCATAGACAGCGAGGTGTCGCTGCAGAAGCACATGGAGAGGTTCAAGAACGGCCTGATAGTCTCAGCCGAGGAGTTCAAGAAGAAGGTCCAGGACACGCTGAAGGAGTTCAGCAGCACAGGTGACGAGCTCCGACTGCCTCACAGGCACACACACACACACACACACACACACACACACACACACACACACACACACATATACACACAAATATATCACCTCAAAGTGTTCCTTCAGCGTGTGTGCAGCTCACCTCCTCTCTCTGTCCCTCCTCCCTCTCCTCCCTCTCTCTCCCTCCCTCTCTGTGTCACTGCTGAGCCATCACTGATGTATATGAAGCCTCTTTAAAACCAATAGGCTGTGTCTAATCTCTTCCTGCCCCCCGATGATTCCCCACTACGACACCGATCCCGTACATGGAATAAGTGATGTTCCCAGCGCGGAGACACATCATGACTGATTTGTTCTCCATCACCATCATCCCTCACTCCTCTCTACCTCCTCTCTTTCCTCTCCTCCCAGCTCCTGGCTTTCTCCCCTGCTTTAGGATCCTATCATCTGTCCCTTACAGATAGATTTACTGAGTCATAAGAGAAAGCCCCAGTGGATGGAAGTCACAGCTTGTGGGGTGTGAACATGTGTGGCCTGTGTCTGTATGAACTTGAGCTTGAACGCTTCTTTCTAACGTTCTGCTGCATCCAGGCCCGTTCGACAGCGCCCTGGACACTGAGACGGCCTTGCAGCAGCTCTCGGAGCATCGCAGGCAGCTGGAGGCTCTGAGAGAGGAGGAGAGCTCCATCCGGCAGGGGCTGGAGGTCTTCAGGGTGGAGCAGCGTCCCTCCAAAGGCATCGCCATGCTGGAGAAGGTCTGACCGCACTGCCTGGGCTCACAGTCACAATGCACTGAGACATACTTTATAGAAGATTATTATCATTATATGCACATACCAAGTACTCCAGGCACTTAGGAATCATTGTAAATATTAGATTTATAAATATATGTAGACATAAATGTATAGTTGATTACATATTTTACATGACAACTCATAAATAAAAGGTGTAAACCAGGCGTGTATCCAGAGACGCGACCTGTTGCCCTGTGGAGGAGGACGTACCCACGCTGAGCGTGTGTGTGTGTGCAGGACATAGAGCACCTGCAGCAGGTGTGGGACATGGCCCGGGACTGGAGCGGCAGGTGGGAGGTGTGGAAGGCGGGCCAGTTCAGGACGCTGCAGACGGACAGCATGGAGAGCACGGCCCAGGAGATCTTCAGGAAGCTCCACCAGCTGCAGAGAGAGCTGAAGGTCTGGAGGCAGCACACCAACACAGCAGGGTTATTACTACCAGAGCCATTATTAGCTTCAGAGGCTGGATCCATGCTCTCATGTAAGATCATCACATGCTCTCACTGACATGGCTCTGTGGCAGCTGTGTTTCCAGGAAAATGATTAAAGGCTGTGATGCTCCGTCTGTTAAAACAACATCCCATAATTTTGATAAAATCTCGTCCTGCAAGACTTTATTTTGAGGACGATGGATGTTCAAAACATTGTTTTTCTAGATTTAGAATAACTTAAGCATTGCTCTCTGTCTCAGCATCTGGTCTGGTGTGTCTACGCACTAATGCAGAACTACTTAGTTCACTGTAGTGACACCATCTAATGAGAGCCTGAGTATGTTTTGGCAAGTCTTGAGAGGTTGCTGTACTTTGAGGTGTTTCCATGTCCAGTTTTTTACTGCGATGTTTCGCTTTGTCACGTTTCTGTGGTTGATGGAAACACACCTACCGAGGGCCTGCTGTGTTGCAGGACAAGGAGTGGGACATCCTGGACTGCACCAAAAGCAAGGTGGAGCACTTCAAGCAGCTCGTCCCTCTCATCGTGGACATGAAGAACCCAGCCATGAGAGAGCGGTAGGAGCAGAGGCCTGAGCACCGCCTGCTTGTTGTTGTTGTTGTAATGGGTGTGTTTACCCAGGTGCCCAGGCAGGAGGCTCTATGCAGGCTGAGCTGCGTCCCCTCGGCTCCACCCTCCTCTGGGGGCCGGCTGTCAGTCTCATCAGTCAGCCAGCTAAGCACGGCCTCTGACAGCACGAGCAGCCTCACGTATCTGTCACAGCCTGCGTCTCATGTGTAGATCACCCAGCAGGATATCAGCTGAACCCTTCCATGCACCAAGATCCCACACGTTTACAGAACTCCACCTCTGTCGCTGCCACATTCCACTCACACAGAGAAGATACCGGAGGAGACGAGGGCGGCAGGATGACTCCAAGTCTCTAGTTGTCTTTCTTTTTGTCCTCATCTTAATGGCATTCATTTTTTGTCATGAAGAAGTAAACAAACCAGAAAATAGTCACATTTAAGAAGCTGAGAAGAGGCCGTGCTGGTGATTTTATTGGGACATGAGCAGTCCATTAATCAATCAGATCATGCAGCTCTTCAGAAATATGTTGAAGACATTACAAATAGTCAAAGGACAAACTAGAGACTTTTCTGTTCACAGAAGATGATGTTTACGTGAAATCCATTTCAAGTCATGAATTGAATTCCCCTGGCCTCACCTGGGCCTGGTATCAGAATGAGAGTGAATGAGAGTCCATGCTCAGACTGTCACCTGGTGTCTGTCCTGTCACCTGGTGTCTCCGTCTTGGTGTCTCCGTCCTGTGACCTGGTGTCTCCATCCTGGTGTCTCCGTCCTGTGACCTGGTGTCTCCTTCCTGATGTCTCCATCCTGTGACCTGGTGTCTCCATCCTGTGACCTGGTGTCTCCATCCTGTGACCTGGTGTCTCCGTCCTGGTGTCTCCGTCCTGGTGTCTCTGTCCTGTCTCCAGGCACTGGAAGCAGATCTGTGATGAGCTGGAGAGCTCGTTCGACCCCAGCAGCCCTGACTTCACCCTGGAGCAGATCATCGCCCTGGGCCTCGACGGGATGACCGACAAGATCTGTGAGATCTCCGGCGCCGCCAGCAAGGAGCTGTCCATCGAGCAGGTGGGGACGTCCCGCTCCCTCGGAGACAGAGGACCACCTTGTGCTTGTCCTGGACGTTACCTGTGTGTCTGTGCTGACGCTGTGTTTGATGTTCAAGAGTCTCCAAGACATCGCCAAGACATGGGAGGAGACCTTCCTGGAGATAGCGCCCTACAAGGAGGACGGCCACTACCGGCTCATGTAAGCAAGCCTTAGTTGTAACCAGGACTAGAGACAGATCTGTCTTTTAATGTCTGATTCCTGGTCTCATATTGGGGTGTGCTGGGAGAACCCTGCCATGTCCTGATTGGGAGCAAGTCCCAACTGTTATGTATGAATGTAAGGCTTGTCAATGTCAATCAAATGGACTTTGACAATATTTGAAGCTCTGAGGTTGTGGTTCAGATTTCCTCCACTGTGTTTTAGCCGCTGCTAGCAGCCATTCTTAACTCTGTCTCTCTGGATCCGTCAGGAGCACGGAGGAGCTTTTCCAGGCCCTGGACGACAACCAGGTGATCCTGTCCACCATGAAGGCCTCTCGCTTCGTCAAAGGTTTGTCCAGAGCTCCACCGGCTCCTACTCAGATCCTGGTTTGGTTTATCTCCTCTGATGTTTGTGTACTGTGTTTACTGTCCTGAGAGGTGCCTGTGAATGAAATGTGATGTTATTTATTATTGAAGCCTTCGAGCGGGAGGTGGACGGCTGGGAACGCCGGTTGTCCCAGGTGTTGGAAGTCATCGAGATGATCCTCACTGTCCAACGCCAGTGGATCTATCTGGAGGTATTTTCAGGTCCTCCACCTGTTGTAGCTTGTTCTCCATAGTACAATGACAGTAAAGACTTCTCTCTCTCGACCTGTTTCCCCCTCTGCAGTCTGTCACCATCCCTGTTTGACTCAGTGTTGTTGTTGTTCAGAATATTTTCCAGGGTCAGGACATCCGCCTGCAGCTGCCCGCCGAGTGCAGAGACTTTGAGGAGGTCAGCGCGAGCTGGAAGGTCATCATGGTCCGACTCCACCAGAACAGCAACGCCCTGGAGGGAACTCACCACCCCGGTACAGGACCGCCACGTGTCTCAGCCCAGGACGAGCTGTAGAACCGTCACAGTCACAGTCAGTGTGGTCGCCTGTTCCCTTCAGGTTTGCAGGAGAAGCTGCTGGAGATGAGCACCAAGCTGGAGGAGATCCAGAAGGCCCTGGACATGTACCTGGAGACCAAGAGGCAGGCCTTCCCTCGGTTCTACTTCCTGTCCAACGACGACGTCCTGGAGATCCTGGGCCAGTCGCAGAAGCCGGAGGCCATGCAGCCGCACCTGAAGAAGTGCTTCGACAACATCAAGAGCCTGCGCATGGAGAAGGCACGGAGCTCAACCTCTGAGGGTCCTGAAGGACCTGCACCTGGTACCTGTGTCTTTACAGGAGCTGTCAGTAACAGGTAGACGTATGCTTGTCTTCCACAGTCATCCTACAGCCAGTCTGCTGAGGGGATGTTCTCTGCCGATGGGGAGTATGTTCCATTCTGCTTCCGCGTGAGCCTGGAGAAACCCGTGGAGGTAGTGGACCATGCCACCGTGGTTAGCACGTTAGCTCCGTAGCATGGGCACTGACTCAGGAAGGCTGTGGTGTGTTGTAGCTCTGGCTGTGCGAGGTGGAGAGGACGATGCGGCTGACCCTGAGGGACAGTCTGAGCGGCTGCCTCGAGGCTCTGAGGAAGACGCCCGAGCAGAGAGACAAATGGGTCAAAAACTGGCCCGGACAGGTAAACCAGTCCCTCCCAGCTGTGACCTGCTCGCTTAATGTGAGGTAGAGACTCACCGTGGCCTCTGCTGCTTCTACAGACGAGAGATAACAGGCTCAATGATGCCAGCACATAGTGACCATTAACCGGCCAACACGGTCCAAACAGCATCTTCACAGGAAATGAACAGGAAATAATGAAATGATTCAATTATTCTCCTTATTAAAGGAGAGTGACTGGGCTGAGGTCCACACTGAGCAAAGCGCATCTCTGCCCTCAGATGGTGATCACTGCCAGTCAGATCCAGTGGACCAGTGACGTCACTAAAGCTCTCACCGCCTGCAAGCAGAGAGGCGACAAGTCGGCCCTGAGGTCCATGAAGAAGAAGCAGGTCGACACACGTTCAGTCTCCCAGCAGCCTGCGCTGGACTGTCTACAGATAGCCCTTCATCTGTGATTCCATCTGTCTCACTGCAGGTGTCCATGCTCCACGGCTACTCTGAGATGATCCGTGGGAACCTGTCCAAGGTGCTGCGTCTGAAGGTGGTGGCGCTGGTCACGGTGGAGGTCCACGCCCGGGACGTCATCGACAAGCTGGGGAAGGCGGGCTGCACCGACACCAGCGCCTTCGAGTGGCTGTCCCAGCTGCGGCTGTACTGGGAGAAGTTCAAGGTGCCCTACTGGGGACAGATGGTAGAGCTGTACACCTACAAGTGTTCATTCATTGAGTTCCTGTTTTGTTTGCTCCACCAACAGGACCAAGATGACTGCGTCATCCGACAAACCAACACACGTTTCAAGTACGGCTACGAGTACCTGGGCAACTCAGGACGACTGGTCATCACCCCACTCACTGACAGGTCCCAGCCAGCAGCTCTAGATCATCACAGCTTCATGTGTTTTACCTGTCTGTCTGACTGTCTGTCTATCTATCTATCTATCTATCTATCTATCTATCTATCTATCTATCTATCTATCTATCTATCTATCTATCTATCTATCTATCTATCTATCTATCTATCTATCTATCTATCTATCTATCTATCTGTCTGTCTGTCTGTCTGTCTGTCTGTCTGTCTACCTGTCTATCTGTCTAAATATCTATCTATCAATCAATCAAGTAAATCTGTGTGTTTCCACTGTCCAGGTGCTACATGACGCTGACCACAGCCCTCCATCTCCATCGGGGGGGGTCTCCTAAAGGCCCGGCCGGCACCGGGAAGACGGAGACGGTGAAGGACCTGGGCAAAGCTCTGGGCATGTACGTCATCGTGGTCAACTGCTCCGAGGGGCTGGACTACAAATCCATGGGACGCATGTTCTCTGGCCTGGCACAGGTACGCGCCATGGAGCCCTCACGGTCTCAGTCTAATTCATACTCTGTCTGGATGGAGTGAAACGGGAGCTAAAGTGTGCTTCGGGACTGCAGACCGGGGCTTGGGGGTGCTTCGATGAGTTCAACCGGATCAACAGCGAGGTGCTGTCGGTGGTGGCCCAGCAGATCCTCTCCATCCTGTCAGCGCTCTCCGCCAGCCTGACCAAGTTCATGTTCGACCGGCAGCAGATCCGCCTGGTCGGCTCCTGTGGCGTCTTCATCACCATGAATCCAGGTAATAGCTGCTTCATTCAGCTAACTCTAAACCCTAACCTTGACTAAGCCCTAACACTAGCTAAACTCTGACCCTAGCTAAGCCCTAACCCCTAACCCTAGCTAACCCCTAACCCTAGCTAACCCCTAACCCAAGCTATGCCCTAACCCTGGCTAACCCCTAACCCTAGCTAACCCCTAACCCTAGCTAACCCCTAACCCTAGCTATGCCCTAACCCTAGCTAACCCCTAACCCTAGCTATGCCCTAACCCTAGCTATGCCCTAACCCTGGCTAACCCCTAACCCTAGCTATGCCCTAACCCTGGCTAACCCCTAACCCTAGCTAACCCCTAACCCTAGCTATGCCCTAACCCTAGCTAACCCCTAACCCTAGCTATGCCCTAACCCTAGCTAACCCCTAACCCTAGCTAACCCCTAACCCTAGCTAACCCCTAACCCTAGCTATGCCCTAACCCTAGCTAACCCCTAACCCTAGCTATGCCCTAACCCTAGCTATGCCCTAACCCTGGCTAACCCCTAACCCTAGCTATGCCCTAACCCTGGCTAACCCCTAACCCTAGCTAACCCCTAACCCTAGCTATGCCCTAACCCTAGCTAACCCCTAACCCTAGCTATGCCCTAACCCTAGCTAACCCCTAACCCTAGCTAACCCCTAACCCTAGCTAACCCCTAACCCTAGCTAACCCCTAACCGTAGCTATGCCCTAACCCTGGCTAACCCCTAACCCTAGCTATGCCCTAACCCTAGCTATGCCCTAACCCTGGCTAACCCCTAACCCTAGCTATGCCCTAACCCTGGCTAACCCCTAACCCTAGCTATGCCCTAACCCTGGCTAACCCCTAACCCTAGCTATGCCCTAACCCTGGCTAACCCCTAACCCTAGCTATGCCCTAACCCTGGCTAACCCCTAACCCTAGCTTTGCCCTAACCCTGGCTAACCCCTAACCCTAGCTATGCCCTAACTCTGACTATGCCCTAACTCTGACTATGCCCTAACTCTGACTATGCCCTAGCCCTGCAGTTTGCGGTCACTTGACTCTGTTGACCTCCTCAGGTTACGCCGGTCGGTCCGAGCTCCCCGACAACCTCAAGTCCATGTTCCGGCCCATCTCCATGGTGGTGCCAGACTCCACCATCATCGCAGAGATCATCCTGTTCGGAGAGGGCTTCGACAACTGCAAGGTGCAGAGACTGAGCTGCAGCCTGCTGCCTGCCTGTGGTGTAATCAGAGCAGAGCTATTCATACCCAGGCCTCTGAAGACTCTCTGTTGGTACCAAATCAAAGATGAGCCACGATGTGAATCATCAGGTTTCTGACTATGATCAAAACCGTAATAAGACCAAACCGGGACACTAGTTAGACGACATTTAATAAGTCATTGACATGTTGGTGTGCTGCGTGGCTGCGTGGCAGTACATTACAGAATGTGAAGCCTTACTCTGCATAACTATAAGGAACTGACTTCAACTCTGTCTGGCTCCAGTAACGAGGCCTTTCTTTCTTTATAGTATCTGTTTAATGAGCGTCTGCCTGCTATTTTTACCCCTACGCTGCTCTGAATATGTGCTGATTTCCAGACTCTTTCTCGTCGAGTGATCTCGGCTTTAATGAAAACATCGGCGCTCAGGCAATCAGCCGAGGAGATCCATTTTTTTACCCCGCCGCTGATAGAGACGCAATACCATGGAATCAGAAAAAACATTTCAATCAGCGGAAAATTAACAGAAAATAACACAATTATTGCAACGTACAGGCGCTGGAACCGGAGGAGCTGAGCTGAGATCAGTGAAGGCTGTTGATGCATGGCTTCTCTGGCTGACTCCTGCACACACACACACACACACACACACACACACACACACACAGAGATCATAGCTTTAATGGCCTTGGTGCCATGCGTCCTGGTGAGAGCAATAATGATGAGCCAAAAGGAGAATTAGGAGGATTATCCAAGCAGCAGCGCAACAATAGATGCAGACAGAAGCAACACGAGCACTGCCTCACTCTATGTTTGCTATGCTTCTGGAGACGGACGCACGACTGTGTGTGTGAAGAGTTCACTGATGGTTCATCACTGGACTGAACCACAGAAAGAGCTAAACAGCTAACAGGAGACGAGTCAGAGAGCCTTGAAATGACCACAGAAAGCCAGACTGATCCGAGATGCTCAGAGGTCACAGTTCCCTGTGAGATGGCTCCAATGTGATCCTATCTAACTGTCTGTCTGTCTGCCTGTCTGTCTGTCTGTCTGTCTGCCTGCCTGCCTGTCTGTCTGTCTGCCTGCCTGTCTGTCTGTCTGTCTGCCTGCCTGCCTGTCTGTCTGTCTGTCTGTCTGCCTGCCTGTCTGTCTGTCTGCCTGTCTGTCTGCCTGTCTGTCTGTCTCTCTCTCTCTCTCTCTCTCTGCAGCTGCTGGCTAAGAAGGTGTTCACCCTGTACTCGCTGGCCATGCAGCAGCTGTCCAAACAGGACCACTATGACTTCGGCCTGCGCGCCCTCACCTCGCTGCTGCGCTACGCCGGCAAGAAACGCCGCGACTGTGCCAACGTCCGGGACGAGGAGGTACGTCTCTCTCCCTCTCTGTCTCTCTCTCTCTGTCTCTCTCTCTCTCTGTCTCTCTCTCTCCCTCTCTGTCTCCGTCTCTATCTGTCTCTTTGTCTCTGTCCATCCACAACGACAACTCCCTAATGCACTTGCAGCACAAGAAACGTGTTTTCATCCCAACTTGCATTGAAAAGTGGTCAGGATAATGGAGTGTGCGTGTGTGTCTCTCCCCCCCCCCCCCCCCCCCCCCCCTCCTCTCCTCTCCTCTCCCCCCCCCCCCCCCCCCCTCTCCTCTCCTCTCAGATCCTGCTGATGGCCATGAAGGACATGAACATCGCTAAGCTGACCTCGGCCGACCTGCCGCTCTTCACCGGCATCACCCAGGACCTGTTCCCCGCCGTGGAGACGCCCATCATCGACTACAGCAAAGTGAGCAAAGCGCTCAGAGCTCAGAGCTGTCAAAGCACACATGTTGACGTGTGCACGAGCGTGTGCAGCACCGTCATGAAAGTTTCATTAGTTTGGATAATGGCTTCTCAAGAAAACACAGGGGCTCTAACTAAGCTTGTTCAGTGTCACGGTACTAATGCTGTCCTGTGAAGAAGGAGGTGACGAGGGTCTCAGAGCCAGGTCGCTCACTGGTAACCCAGGTGCACCAGGTGTCTTTGATATCTGTATCTGGGTGTTTTAGCTCCAAACCGACAGATGAGTGAAGCACCACTTTGCAAACAGGCCTATAGAAGTTATTACTTAGTGTTTGGTACGGTTTTGTACTGTATTTATCACATACTGATGTGTGAGGACGCTGTGTGGCTGATGAACGTTGCACATGTTGCAGCTGAGGCAGGCCATCGAGGCGGAGCTCGCTCAGAGCGGCCTGCAGGTCACTCCCTTCACCCTCACCAAGGTCATCCAGCTGCACGAGACCAAGAACTCCCGCCACTCCTCCATGCTGGTGGGCAGGACGGGCAGCGGCAAGAGCGTCACCTGGAGGACCCTGCAGGGGGCGCTCACCGCCCTGCACCACAAGGGCGTGCCGGGCTTCCAGCTGGTGCAGGTGGGCGCAGACACACAGTGGCTCACTCATTCATATAAGACAAAAAGACAAAAACTGAAATATTCTGAATTCAAAGTCAGTCTTGGACATAGTACATAGTCTATAACTGACAAGACTGTAATAATCCTGTCAAATCCACATTACATTTCGATGATTGAAACTATTAGAATTTTTGTGTTTTTAAGCAAGTTTGTATGGTTCAAGTAGGGTATGGTACGGTACGTGCTGCTGGAATACAAAGTGCTCACCTGGTGGTGTGCTGCTCTCCAGGAGTATCCTGTGAACCCTAAGTCCATGAGCCTGGGGGAGCTGTACGGAGAGAACGACCTGTCCACCAACGAGTGGAGCGACGGCGTCCTGTCGGCCATCATGAGGACCGCCTGCGCAGGTCTCCATTCCCACTCTGCTCCCCACTCCACTCCCACCCTCAGACCAGCCAGTCATTCACTGAGAGAAAGCAGCGTCTGACATTCATCTCCTCTGCCACCGGGCTGCGGCTCTGTTTACTCTTCTCATGCTCGGATGGCTTTGCCGTGTTTGCACGCTCTGTTTTCCTTCTTCTTCCTTTAGACGAGAAGCCAGACGAGAAGTGGATCGTGTTTGACGGGCCCGTCGACACGCTGTGGATCGAGAGTATGAACTCTGTCATGGACGACAACAAGGTGCTCACGCTCATCAACGGAGAGAGGATCTCCATGCCCGAGCAGGTGAGGACCGTCCCCAGCAACTCTCCAGGACTGGAGCTGACGCTGCTGAGTGACACTGCTGATCTGTGTCTGTCCCACTGATACGCTTCATAACGTCTCCTAGCAAAATCAACCTGCTCACTAAGCCTCATGTTCATGTCAATGCCCTGGTCCCAGGTGTCTCTGCTGTTCGAGGTGGAGAACCTGGCCATGGCGTCTCCTGCCACAGTGTCTCGCTGTGGGATGGTCTACAACGACTGCAGCGACCTGGGCTGGAAGCCCTTCGTTCAGTCCTGGCTGGAGAGGAGGCCCAAGGTGCAGCACGCCCTCCTAGATAACGATGCGGTATCTTCTAGTACTGTCTCTCATCACTCACCGTCTCCCCCAGGCTGAATCGGGCCATTTAGCAGCTCTGTTTGAGAAGTACACGGAGAGCATGCTGAGCTTTAAGAAGAGCCACTGTAAGGAGCTGATCCCGGTCACTGAGCTGAACGGAGTGGTGTCTCTGTGCCGTCTCTACGACTCTCTGGCCACGTCCAGCAACGGGGTGAGACGGGAGCACAGCATGGCCCATCCTTCCCAGGACTGCCTCACCCTCACCAAGCCTCCCTTCATGACACAGCCATTTCTCCCTGCAGGTGAATGCCTCGGACACGGAGAACCTGCCCCGGATGGTGGAGCTGTGGTTCATCTTCAGCCTCGTCTGGTCCATCTGCGCCTCGGTGGACGAGGACGGACGCAAGAGGATCGACGGCTACCTGCGGGAACGCCACGGCACCTTCCCCATCAAGGTCCTCCATCACGCTGATCAGAACTAGTCTAGCCATGTCAGCCTGACCCAGTAACCTCTGAGCTTCTCTTCCAGGACACCGTCTATGAGTACTACGTGGACACCAAGAACAAGACCTGGGCCTCTTTTGAGGAGAAGCTGCCGAAGAGCTGGCGCTACAACCCCAAGTGAGTCAGCAGTCAAAGTAGACTGAGTGACCCAACATGACGTCTGTCATTTAGTGCTTTATATCTGCTAGCTCTGTACTAGCTCTGTACTAGCTCTCTACTTGCTCCCCATGTACCACCCTAAGCTGTGATTTCCCTGCCTGCTCCTGCAGCGATGCTTTCTATAAGATCATGGTTCCCACGGTGGACACGGTCCGTTACAACTTCCTGGTGAAGGCGCTGGTGTTGGCCCAGTACCCAGTGCTGCTGGCCGGACCAGTGGGCACTGGTAAAACCTCGGTGGCCCAGAGCGTGATGCAGGACCTGGACGAGAGGTGGAGCGCCCTCACCATCAACATGTCCTCACAGGTCGGTTAGCTTAGGTCAGAGGGGGAGCAGGCCAAGCGTCAGGCTGCTGCTCCACCATATGGACTGTATGTCAGAGATCTGTAGGCTGTACATGCTGGAGGAGAATGCTGATAGATAGATAGATCCAACCAACTCATGAGAGCATAACGTTTTTTACAATAAGTTTTTTGATTTCTGTCTCTCCATCACCATTCTTGTTCCTATAAAGCACACCTACAGTCTGTTCTTCTCCTGTCTGCTGCTCAGACCACCTCCAACAACATCCAGGCCATCATCGAGAGCCGCATCGAGAAGAGAACCAAGGGCGTGTTTGTGCCGGCCGGCAGGAAGCGGCTGCTGCTCTTCCTGGACGACCTCAACATGCCGGCCCACGACCTGTTCGGCTCGCAGCCGCCGCTGGAGCTGCTGCGCCTCTGGATGGACTACGGCTTCTGGTACGACCTCCACAAGCAGACGGAGAAGTTCGTCAAGGTGAGGGGACGCGCGTTAGCATCTTAGCATGTCCGCTCCTGCCATGGTTCTCTGGTTCCCAGTCAGCCCTGGCCTCCTCTGGTTTCATGGCGTGGACCCGTGTTGCCCATGTTAACTGCAGCTGTGTGTGTGTGCTGTGTCAGGACATGTTCCTGCTGGCTGCCATGGGGCCCCCTGGTGGAGGGAGGACCCACATCTCCAGCCGCCTCCAGAGCAGGTTCAACCTCATCAACATGACCTTCCCTCACGTGAGTCCCGCAGACTGTGGCTTCCTCTGCAGGCTCTCAATCCCCGAGGCACAGCTTACCTTTCCTCTTGTTTTTCTCTTGGTTTTCATCTTCATTTTGAGGCTTTCTCTCTTCTATCTCGTCCTCTTCTCCCGTTTCACCTCTTCAATCATCTCTGTCATTGTGCTCCTCCCTGCCTCCTCAACCCACTCTCTTCTATTGACAATATAGCATTTGTTGATTGCCTTAGAGTGACTTCCTCCCTTTCCCTCCTGTGTGTTCACCGTCTGGGCCACTCAGGAGACCCAGATCACCCGGATCTACAGCACCATGATCAACCAGAAGCTGCAGTGGTTGAAGGAGGAGATGAAGCCTGTGGGAGAGGTCCTGACCCGGGCCACTCTGGATCTTTATTACGCCATTTCAGCTCGCTTCCTGCCCACTCCAGCAAAGACGCACTACCTCTTCAACCTCCGGGACATCTCCAAGGTACGGACTGGATCAGAGGGCTCAGATCCTCCAAGCCTGCACTGACACTAATAAGTTTCACTCAAATAAAACGAGATCTGCATAAGCTGCTCAAGATGAGATGAGATTAGTCATAGTATTCAATAGTTCACACCCATCTGTAAAACTAATGATGCTTTTACTGTTAGATGAGAACTCAAAGTCACTATTTCTTCGTCCTCCTGCAGGTATTTCAAGGCCTGCTGAGGGCTCACCCAGACTTCCACGACACCAAACAGAGTCTCATCAGGCTGTGGATCCACGAGTGCTTCAGGTGCAGGAGCCACATCTCCTATAGTTCCAAAGTCTCAGCACAAAACCTAAACATCACAATAAAAAACTGCTCACTAAAGGAAAGAGTGAAGTTTTGAAATCCTCTCAGACGTCACAGGAGCATTCTGTCCTGATCAGGTGGTTTTCCAGACATGTTGATGGAATGTGTCTGTGTTTCTGAAGGGTTTTCTCTGACCGGCTGGTCGACCACAGTGACAGAGATGCCTACATCGCTCTGATGGGGGAGAAGCTGGGATCCTTCTTCGACCTCACCTTCCACAGCGTGTGCCCGCACAAGCAGCCCCCAGTGTTCGGTACAGACAGGCCTGATCCCTGGTGGACGGGCTCAGGCACTAGCTTAGAGCAAACCAGATCACACTCTATCTGTGCAGCTCTTCTCATACGACCTTGACGAGGCCTTAAATCATTTTTGGTCTTTAAAAAGTCTTCAAATGGGTTGAACATACCTTGAGGATCCATGCAGATACCATGTAAACTACAAAGATAGGTGTTGAGTTTTATCATAAACGAGTCCACAGGTGTGTTTCATCCCAGCTGTTCTGTCTGTGTGTGTCAGGTGACTTCCTGAGTGAAGCACGGGTCTATGAGGACCTGCAGGACATGGGCGCCCTCAAGAAGTTCATGGAGATGCAGCTGGAGGATTACAACCTAGCGCCCGGCGTGGTGCCCATGAGCCTGGTGCTCTTCAGAGACGCCATCGAGCACAGTGCGTGTCAGGAGCTGCGAGGCTCAGCGAGCAGGTAGAGGCTGCAGCGAGGCAGAGGCTGAGGCTGAGGGCTGTGTGCTGCCTCCACAGTTACCCGGGTGGTGCGGGTGGTCAGCCAGCCCCGGGGCAACATGCTGCTGGTGGGCGTGGGCGGCTCCGGCAGGCAGAGCCTCTCCAAGATGGCCGCCTTCATCTGCCAGTACCAGGTGTTCCAGGTGGAGGTGACCAAGGTGTACCGCAAGCAGGAGTTCAGAGAAGGTGAGAGGGGGGAGGCGTGCTCCGTCCCTCCTGGGAGCTACAACACGTTCTCTCCACAGTCGTTGTTGTTTTGGGATCACATGACCAAATCACTGCAGAGAAGAACTGAGAGAATAAATCTTGACTTTTAGGTCTACGCTTTTATTCAGCAAAGAGCTGCAATAGAAACACTCTCACTGTTTCATCCCATAATTTGCACAAACACTTTTATGCTCTCATGAGTTGGTTTTGTACATGGATGTCAATATAAACATTTATAGCAAGACTGTACTGAAAGATTTTTTCCCACATTTACAGGATGCATAATATGAGATGAGGTATATAGATATATGATTTGAGATTGACCAGTTCACTTTGAGACTGGACTTGTTATCAACCTGATTTAAATATATAATAGAACAGACTTGCAG
>CM055210.1:13971899-13979399 GCA_029224185.1 Karalla daura | reverse complement strand
CCTTTTAAAATGAATGAGAGAGAGCAGATGAAGTGCTATTATGCTAGACACACACGCTCAGAGGACCAAAATACCCATTGTCATAAACACACTGGACAGAAGGTAAACAAAGTTAATGTCAAAATACAGCATCCAATTACATGATAATGACAAAACTATAAAAATATAGCAACAATTAAGAAGTTGACATTGATCCCAAGTCATATAAACAAAAGGATAAAAATACATAGGCTAATTAAATCAAAAGACTGAACAATTTAAGCTTATAAATAAGAGGATAACATTTCTGGAATAAGTGGAAAAGCGACGCAGAAAAAGGTTTTGGAAGAAGAGAAGTTGTGGCGTCTGGGCCGGACATTTATTACTCTGCACTTGTTTGTTTCAGTGAAGTTTCTTCAAACCATTTTGAGTTCTCGTGCCGGCTGTACTGGCTGAATCCACGCTGAGGGTTTCTTTGTGACTCTTCCTGTTCAGGTGGCCCCTGATGGTGGATCCTCAAGGCCAGGCTCTGAAATGGATCAAGAACATGGAGATGAACAGAGTACGTGTCTCCCTCTCTGAGTTATTCTGATGTTTACTCTGACACTGCTCACTCTACCGTTAATAGATCTACAGTCTGCGCTGAGTGAATGCACTCAAATGAACGGGTAAATCAGAGCTTTCCTCTTAGTGCCTTCAGTTCATTATCTGCTGCTCCACGTCTGTGTCTGTGGAGCAGCCTCCTCACAGAGAACGCCTCTGAACCCAGGAGCAGGTTGTGTATCTCCATCCTGCTCCTCCCACTACTGAGCCCTGGATCTGTGTGCAGGGCCTGAAGGTGATAGACTTCCAGATGGCCGACTACCTGCGCGTGCTGGAGAACGCCATCCAGTTCGGGAACCCGGTTCTCCTGCAGAACGTCCACGAGGAGCTGGAGCCGTCCCTCAACCCGGTCCTCAACAAGTCCTTCACACGCATCGGTGAGAGCGCCATCCAGCCTCAGCCTGGCCTCAGACCTGTGACCGAGGGGTCACAGTCTCAGCCTGGCCGAGCCTCGGTCACTGGTCTGAGTCTGGCTGAGCCTCGGTCACTGGTCTGAGTCTGGCCGAGCCTCGGTCACTGGTCTGAGTCTGGCTGAGCCTCGGTCACTGGTCTGAGTCTGGCCGAGCCTCGGTCACTGGTCTGAGTCTGGCCGAGCCTCGGTCACTGGTCTGAGTCTGGCTGAGCCTCGGTCACAGCCTCAGCCTGGCCGAGCCTCGGTCACAGCCTCAGTCTGGCTGAGCCTCGGTCACAGGTCTGCGTCTCCGTGTCTCCTCCAGGCGGCAGGCTGCTCCTGAAGCTGGGAGACAAGGAGCTGGAGTACAACCCAGACTTCAGCTTCTACATCACCACCAAGCTGTCCAACCCTCACTACACACCCGAGACCTCCACCAAGACCACCATCGTCAACTTCGCTGTCAAGGAGCAGGTCTGTGCTCCTCTGTGAGATGTTTAGCTCACATTTAGCTCCTTTTTCATCATTCCAACAGAAGCTCATGTAAAAATATAATACATGTTATTCAACATTTAGATTTAACATTTAGATTGTGTGTGTGTGTGTGTGCGTGCGTGCGTGTGTGTGCGTGTGTGCGTGTGTGTGTGCGTGTGTGCATGTGTGTGTGTGTGTGTGCGTGTGTGTGTGTGTGTGTGTGCGTGTGTGCATGTGTGTGTGTGTGTGTGTGTGTGTGTGTGTGTGTGTGTGTGTGTGTGTGCGTGCAGGGCCTGGAGGACCAGCTGCTAGGCATCGTGGTGCGTAAGGAGCGTCCGGAGCTGGAGGAGCAGAAGGACTCCCTGGTCATCAGCATCGCCACTGGGAAGAGACACCTGCAGGACCTGGAGGACGAGATCCTCAGGTAGTACAGAGGAGGGTGTAGAGACCGGTCCGGGAACGTTCTGATATGACCCGCCCCCCCCCCCCTCCCCCCCTGTACCCCCACCCAGGCTCCTGAACGAGGCCACGGGCTCGCTGCTGGACGACGTGCAGCTGGTCAACACTCTGCAGAGCAGCAAGGTGACGTCCAACCAGGTGTCAGAGCAGCTGCAGACCAGCGAGGAGACCGAGGCCAAGATCGACTCAGCCAGAGAGGTCCTCAACCACCTGTAGTAGTAGCAGCAGTAGCAGTAGCAGTAGCAGTAGCAGTAGTAGTAGTAGTAGCAGTAGTAGTAGTAATAGCAGTAGTAGCAGTGGCAGTAGCAGTAGCAGTAGTAGCAGTAGCAGTAGCAGTAGTAGTAGCAGTAGTAGCAGTAGCAGTAGTAGCAGTAGCAGTAGCAGTAGTAGTAGCAGTAGTAGCAGTAGCAGTAGTAGCAGTAGCAGTAGCAGCACCAGCACCAGTAGCAGTAGTAGCAGTAGCAGTAGCAGCACCAGCACCAGTAGCAGTAGCAGTAGCAGTACCAGCACCAGTAGCAGTAGCAGTAGCAGTAGCAGTAGTAACCTGTCCGTGTCCACAGGCGTACCGCCCGTGTGCCCAGCGTGCCTCCGTCCTCTTCTTCATCCTCAACGACCTTGGCCGCATTGACCCCATGTACCAGTTCTCCCTGGACGCTTACATCAGCCTGTTCAACCTGAGCATGGAGAGGAGCAAGCGCAGCCACAAGCTGGACGAGAGGATCGTCCACCTCAACGACTTCCACACATATGCCGTCTACAAGTGGGCCGCCTCCCCAGCCTTCCACTGTTGTTGTTTTCCCCCATCAACATGGGGCTGACCGCTGCCCGCTGCCCTCCAGGTACACCTGCCGAGGGCTGTTTGAGGTTCACAAGCTGCTCTTCAGTTTCCAGATGTGCGCCAAGATCCTGGAGGTGGCCGGCAAGCTCAACATGGACGAGTACAGCTTCTTCCTCCGAGGAGGAATCGTAAGGCCTGCCTGAAACATCCTGATCGAATATCCTTTAAAAGAAGACTTTCTAGAAGACTTCTACAGTGTGAATGCTTTCAGTTTTCTTCAGACTGTCAGATGACTGAGTGTAACTGATATTAGCATGCTATATGAGGTCAGACCGTGGGTACAGTGAGGGCCTTGCTGCCCCTGCAGGTCCTGGATAAGGAGGTCCAGATGGACAACCCGTGTCCCGGCTGGCTGGCTGACTCCAGCTGGGACAACGTCACAGAGCTGGACAAGCTGCTCAACTTCCACGGCATCGCCGCCTCCTTCGAGCAGTACTGCAGGGCCTGGAACCTGTGGTTCACCAGCGCCGAGCCAGAGGCCGTCACTCTGCCAGGTCCTCCCCTGATCCACTGATCCACTGTTCTACTGTTCTACTGTTCTACTGATCCACTGCTCCACTGATCCACTGATCCACTGTTCTACTGTTCTACTGTTCTACTGATCCACTGCTCCACTGATCCACTGATCCACTGTTCTACTGTTCTACTGATCTACTGATCCACTGATCCACTGCTCCACTGATCCACTGATCCACTATTCTACTGATCCACTGATCCACTGCTCCACTGATCCACTGTTCTACTGATCTACTGTTCTACTGCTCCACTGATCCACTGATCCACTGTTCTACTGATCTACTGCTCTACTGATCCAGTGTTCTACTGATCCACTGATCCACTGATCCACTGATTCACTGATCCACTGCTCCACTGATCCACTGTTCTACTGATCCACTGATCCACTGTTCTACTGTTCTACTGATCCACTGATCCACTGCTCCACTGCTCCACTGATCCACTATTCTACTGATCCACTGATCCACTGTTCTACTGATCCACTGCTCCACTGCTCCACTGCTCCACTGATCCACTGATCCTCTGATCCACTGATCCTCTGATCCACCGTTCCACTGCTCTACTGTCGTAGGGTTCATCAGCTGATTTCACCCAGCAGTCTCAGCCAGGGCCATGGTCAAAAACTGCCAGTATCGTCAGGTTCTCAGGTTTCTGATGGTACCTGAACGCACCATGTGTGATTCCAGCAACTTCAGCCTATAACTTAGTTTAGGGCAGCACTACCTGATCAGGCAGCTGCGCTCTGTTGTTGCCAGTCCGGAACATTCTGTGTGTTGCTAGGGGGCGGGGCAGACTATGATGACGGAGACTTTAGATTGTTTCTGCTATCACTTTGTTGCTGCGTGAGGACCTGGGGGTGTGGGGAGATGACTCCTCAGTTCCTCAGAGCAGAGAGCGGCCGTGTCGGCCATGTTGGTTCAGCCTCAGACTGTCTCTCTGTAGACACTCTGGTGATGCTCATCAGGAGCACTCATTAAAAGTCCAGCGTCGAGTGGTGGTAGAGTCTCCTCCACATGAGTAACGACTGTGAGTCTAGTCGCGTGTGCTCCAGGGAGCTGACCTGGCCTCTCGTGACAGAGCGCCTCATTGGTGTGTGATGAGCACAGCTCGCTCACTCACTCACTCACTCACTCACTCAGTCGCTCACTCACTCACTCACTCACTCACGCTGCTACTCTCTCTCACTCACTCACTCACACTCACTCACACTCACTCACACACACACTCACTCACTCACTCACACTCACTCACACACTCACTCACTCGCTCACTCGCTCACACTCACTCACACACACACTCACTCGCTCGCTCGCTCACTCACTCACTCGCTCACTCACTCACACTCACGCTGCTACTCTCACTCGCTCACTCGCTCGCTCACTCACTCATTCACTCACTCGCTCACTCACTCGCTCACTCGCTCACTCACTCATTCACTCACTCAGTCGCTCACTCACTCATTCACTCACTCACTCATTCACTCACTCACTCATTCACTCACTCATTCACTCACTCACTCAGTCGCTCACTCACTCAGTCGCTCGCTCACTCACTCACTCACTCACTCAGTCGCTCACTCACTCAGTCGCTCGCTCACTCACTCAGTCGCTCACTCACTCACTCAGTCACTCGCTCACTCACTCACTCGCTCACTCGCTCACTCGCTTGCTCACTCACTCAGTCGCTCACTCACTCACTCGCTCGCTCACTCACTCGCTCACTCACGCTGCTGCTCTCACTCACTCGCTCGCTCACTCACTCGCTCACTCACGCTGCTGCTCTCACATGTTTCTATAGTGGTAGACGCCTGGTCCTCACGCTCTGTCATATTGTCCATCAGTGTTAGTGGTGGCCTGAGGGCTGCTGGAGTGTTCCTCTAGATGTCTCTCCTCTAGATGTCTCACTCTCCCCTCCACTCACTCACTCCATAACCCTCTCTCCTCCACATGCTGTTGTTGTATTGTCTGCTCCCTCCAGGCGACTGGGAGAACAGCTGTGACGAGCTGCAGAAGATGCTGATCGTGCGCTCGCTGCGTCAGGACCGCGTCTCGGTGTGCGTCACCTCCTTCATCGTTCATAACCTGGGCTCTCGCTTCGTGGAGCCGCCGGTCCTGGACCTGAAGGCCGTGAGTGTCCGCCTGCTGTTCCCTCATCCCCCGTATCAAGCTGTGACTGTGAACCAAACTGTTGCTCCCCCTCTGACTGTCTCACCCCTGTGGTCAGGTGGTGGAGGAGTCCACCTGCAGCACTCCTCTGATCTTCGTCCTGTCCCCGGGCGTGGACCCCACCGGGGCCCTGCTGCAGCTGGCCGAGGCCTCGGGCATGAGCCGCCGCTTCCACACGCTGTCCCTGGGCCAGGGCCAGGCCCCCATCGCCAGGAGCATGATAGAGGAGGGCGTCACACACGGTACATGTCTGCACATACATGTCTGTGTTAGGTCTAACATCCTAACCCTAACATCCACAGTGAAATCAGAAATCAGAAGACTCAGAAACTCCTGCAGATAAGAGCTTTTACATATCAGCTATTGGGATGAATATGAAATGGACAGGTGCAGAAGCATAGCACTGTATCTGAAGGATATGTGATGTCCCCTTTAAATGTCCTCCAGGCCACTGGGTGTTCCTGGCTAACTGCCACCTGTCCCTGTCCTGGATGCCTGAGCTGGACAAGCTGGTGGAGCAGCTGCAGGTGCAGAGGCCTCACCCTGACTTCAGGCTGTGGCTCAGCTCCTCGCCTCACCCCGACTTCCCCATCACCATCCTGCAGGCCGGCATCAAGATGACCACCGAGCCGCCCAAGGTGCACGCTCTGTCCAGCAGGCCCTCTCTGTCCAGGAGGTCCACTCTGTGGTCCTCTCTGTGGTCCACTCTATGGTCCAGTCTATGGTCCCTCTGTCCAGCAGGTCCTCTCTGTCCAGCAGGTCCACCCTGTGTTCCACTCTGTGGTCCACTCTGTCCAGCAGGTCCACTCTGTGGTCCACCCTGTGGTCCACTCTGTGTCCCAGTGGTCTTGTCCCGCCCCTCAGTGCTCTCTCTGCTCCCTCTGTCCTCAGGGTGTGAAGGCCAACATGAAGCGTCTGTACCAGCTGGTGACCAGTGCTCAGTTCCAGCGCTGCTCCAGGCCCGTCCTCTACCGCAGGCTGCTCTTCTCCCTCTGCTTCTTCCACAGCATCCTGCTGGAGAGGAAGAAGTTCCTCCAGCTGGGCTGGAACATCGTCTACGGCTTCAACGACTCTGACTTCGAGGTCAGGCAGAGAGAGGGGGAGGGGGGGGTGGGGGGGTGAATGGATGGATGGATGGATGGATGCTGCATAACCAACACAGACTCGGAGGCAGAGCTGCTCTCAGACCAGCCCCTCCTCTTGGTCTGTATCTCTAGATAGACACACCAGCAGTCCAGAGTCTGGACACACACTCTCATTCAGGTCAATGGGAAGGTGTCTCCAGACCCCTGGCTGGTGGTGGAGGTGGACAGAAGCTTCACAGATGCTCCTCTGGTGTGGCTGTGCCTCCAGGTGAGTGAGAACCTGCTGAGCCTGTACCTGGACGAGTACGAGGTGATCCCCTGGGACGCCCTGCGGTACCTCATCGCCGGGGTCAACTACGGCGGCCACGTGACCGACGACTTCGACCGGCGGCTGCTCACCACCTACATCAACGAGTACTTCTGCTCTGCTGCCGTGGAGCAGCCCTTCTTCAGGTCAGAGCCTCAGCTCCCAGGAACGCCCTGATCAGGAGCACTTCTGCCCCCGGAGGGAAAGTGTTGAATACCACTGTTATTGTTTTTATATAGTCACTTCAGAGGATGATCATTTACCATCACTAAACCATGAACTATGAGTTAACTGTCTAACTACCAATCAATAATATCAAGTAATGAGGTACTGGTAGGTAGATAGTGAATAGATATAGATATAAATAGATATTAAATGAGAAACTGTTCTAGTGTTGAAGACTAACACTGAAGAGTGAATATTGTATAAAGAGTGAATTAATTTAGTTCACATGTGTTTTCATCCTGAAGTGGATCAGGTCTAGGAACCATCACTGAGGGCTGATGCATCACAGTTCAGACAGAACTCTCTCCATTACTCTCACTTCACTTCTGATCATTATGACATGAGGGATAAGAGGCAATAAGTGGGTTCTAATGACTGCTCAGGGACCAGAGTGTGACTAGTTTACATGTCAGTAGACCTTCATCTTCACTCATGTCGACATGATGGGATGTTTGAGT
>CM055210.1:13946899-13964399 GCA_029224185.1 Karalla daura | reverse complement strand
TAGATGGATAGATAGACATAGAACAGAGTTCTTCAGGTGTTGGACCAGGTGAGTGTGTGTCTGCAGGTATCAGTGGACACGCTGTCCTGGGAGTTCACCGTGGCCACTGTGGACGACAGCAACCTGCTCTTCCCTCCCCAGGTAACCCCCCCCCACCTCACACACACACACACACACACACACACACACACACACACACACACACACACACACACACACACACACACACACAGCCTTGAGAGACTTCCTGTGCCCTCAGCTGCCCGCTGCCATCTCCACTCTCCGTCTCATTCCTCCTCAAACGTCTTTTCAGTCACATTTATACATTTATTTTTTTTCTACTTTTTCTTGCATAGATGGAAACTGTTTTTATGTGTCCGGCTCCAGCTCCTCCTCCTCCTCCTCCTTCTCCCAGCTCCTCTCAGCCTGCGTCACGTCTCCTTCCTCCTTTCTTTTCTCCCTCCTCCTAACTAACACACGCTCCCAGCCCTTCCTGTCCTTTGTGCCACTTCCCTCTCGCCTCCTTCAGCTCCGTGACTGTTTCCTTTTATCCAAACTGATTCCTTCCCTTTTCTCCTGCTACCCCCCCTCTTTCTTCTCCTCCACTCCTCCATGGTGGCAGCTTTTGTCCTCACCTGCCCCCTCGGCCCTGCTCCCCCCTCCACCTCCCTTCTGCCTTCTCTCACTTTCATTACTTGATTGGAAATGGATGGATGAATGAATGGATGTTAGATGATGGTTGATATATGGATGGATGTATAGAATGTTATATGATGGATACAAAGATGGATGGGCATATTGATGATGGATGGACAGACAAAGAAAGAAAGGTGAACAGAGATTGATGATAGAAAGATAGATGATAATGGATAGATGGATGGATGGATAGAGGGATGATAGACAACAATGTGCTAAATATCACCTCCAGATGTGTTTATCTTTCTCTCCCTCCCTCTCTCTCCCTCCCTCTCTCTCTCTCTCTCTCTCTCTCTCTCTCTCTCTCTCCCTCTCTCCCTCTCCCTCCCTCTCTCTCTCTCTCTCTCCCTCTCTCCCTCTCCCTCCCTCTCTCTCCTCCAGGATGGAGTGTTTGTGCGGGGTCTGTTCCTGGAGGGGGCCGGCTGGGACCAGAGGAACTCCTGCCTGGTGGAGCCTGAGCCCATGCAGATGGTCTGTCCCGTCCCCACCATCCACTTCAAACCTGTGGAGAACCGCAAGAAGACCTCCAGGAGTACGTCCTCCGGGTTCCTCCTCCTCCCTCTCCTCCTCCTCCTCCTGCCCTCCTCCTGCCTCACGGTCTGTGTGTTCCAGGCATGTACGTGTGTCCGTGCTACTACTTCCCGGTCCGTTCGGGAGCGTCGGGCCGGGCCTCGTTCGTGGTGAGCGTGGAGCTGAAGTCTGGGGCGGTGTCTCCAGACCACTGGACCAAGAGAGGGACGGCCCTGCTCATGAGTCTGGACACCTGAACACCTCCACACTCTTTCTATTTTTCATCTATTTATTTGATGTTCCAAAAAATGCTCCAAACTCCAAAGCAGTTTCTTCTTTTTTCTTTCTTTTTTTTTACACCTGGAATTTAAAAATAAATGTGACGCTTTGAGGTCATTCTGACATCGTTCTGGAAGATTCTCTCTCTCTCTCTCTCTCTCTCTCTCTCTCTCTCTCTCTCTCTCTCTCTCTCTCTCTCCCTCTCCTCTTTGTTGTCTCCGTTCTCAGACACCGTCTGACTGATCGCTCACTCCCCTTCCACAGACGCTCATCAGTGTTTCCATGCTGACCCCGCTCTGCCCTGCCCCAACGTACACACACACACACACACACACACACACGTATGTAGAATACCCCCCTCCTACGGTGAAGTTTTACTGGAAACTTCTTCTTCTTTAGAAACAGCCGGATCCAGACCCAGAGTTTTAGATCCTCACTACTGTGATGAGTCACTATTTCACTGAAACAGAAACAGAAACGTATCGTCCTAGACACACGACTCCATTGATTTACAGAAAGATGAAAGTGAGCCACAGTACAGACAGCACACACTCTAAGCTAACAAGCTAATAAGCTAATCTAATACAATCAGGCAGTAGCAAACGATACGGCTAAGTAAACAGTAGAGAAGGCCCGGCGTCTAAACAGACGATGGATTTACACGTTAAATCTAAAGAATGTTTGAATTAGTTTCATCCCTCAGTGCAGGGCTCACACACACAAACAATACAGTTAATCAAGGTGAGGTGAAGGATATTTTTATGCTAATACCCCCCCCCCCCCCCCCCCCCCCCCCCGCAGTAGAGAAAGAGGCCGGAGGGAGGGAGGGAGAAATGAACCTATTCAAACAAATGAATTCTAATGAAGCTTCGCAGACAAGACGTTCAGAGTCTGAGAGAGAGAGAGAGAGAGAAGGCCCCGGACTTCCCCACTGGAAAGAACTCTGCTCCAAACTCCTGAAAGGGAGCAGGAGAGAGAGAAAAACAAGAGAAGGACCCTGGAGAAAGTGAGCCGGGAGGAAGAATGGTCCAGTAATGAGAGAGAGAGGAACGAGGGAACGAGGAGGGAGGGCGGGTTTGAGTTCAAGGTTGCATTCAGACATAAGGATTGTCCCCCCCCTGAAAGAGTGAACACAGACTTCCTCAGGGTTTAAGAGCCTCTTTATCAGACCCAGGTCCATGTGTGTGTGTGTGTATGTACACACACACACACACACACACTCTGGTGGTCTCTGGTTGGGTGGGAGATGGAGAGGGGGCACTCGGTAGCAACACGCTGAATTCACATTCAAATTGGCTTATTCTCAGGGTTGTAACAGAAATATCAGGCCGAGGTTGAGATGTGTTTATGGACAAAAACAAGAAAGAAGCGGCTGAAAGGAGCTGGGATGTAAACGTGGCGTGGAAGCGTTTTCATGGCGTCCAATTAACCCTCCCAGTCTGGTGAACTGGGAGAAGAAGAAGGAGAAGAAGAAGGTAGTAGGTCGTCATCTTCATCATCCTGGAAACAGCTGATTTCCCATTTCTCTAGGAAAACCTTCCGAGATTCCTCATCGAGTCCTATCTCTGATGACAGAATCCTTCCAAAGTTTTTTTATTTTATTTTTGTTTCCATGTCGAGGAAAGAAAGAGAACCTTCTCTGTTCGGAAAATCTCAGATCAGGTCACATCGAACGTTGTGTCAAAGACGATATGCCATGAGGGGACCTCCCATCCCCAACCACACACCCCTGAATATACGACAAGTTCTCTCTGACCTGGATCTGTGTCTTTTGATTTCCCAAAATGCCCTCCTCGTCCTACTTTCTTACCCCCCCCCCCCCCCCCCCCCCCCCCCTATCCCTCTCTCCTTTCCCTACTTTTCCTTGAGACCTGACAAGATTAGCAGACATCTCGCCTTTTTGATTCCTCAAGTGGCTCCTCTGGTCTCTGGAGTGTCAGGACGGAGTTTGACTTCCTGAACCAAAAAAAAAGAAAAAAATAGAAGAGATTGAGAGGAAAAGAGAGCATAAGTAAGAAAGAAAGGAAGAGAGAGAGAGAGAGAAGAGCCCTGGGGTCCAGTTGTTCTCCATTCAATAGTAGTTAATAATGGAATTTGGGCAAGTTGTACAGTGTGTTTGCCAGTGACTGGGAAGGCGGGGCAGCTAATGTCCAAAAGACTCTTCCACCGAAAATAAACCTGCGCGAGGGGGGAGAGAGAGAGAGGAGGGAGGGAGTGTGTGAGAGAGAGGGAGGAGGAGGAGGAGGAGGAGGAAGGCAAAGGAGCCTTTTCAACGGGGACAGGAGGGAAAAAGAGTCTCCGTTTCAATGGAATAAAAACTGCGCAATTTCTTTGAGGACTGCTGCGCCGCTCCGAGCCACCGCTGCCTCTCTGCCGGGACCGACGCACATCTCCACTGTCATTATTGTCATCTAGCAGGAAATACATGCTGCTTGCAGCTCTCTCTCTCTTTTTATGAAGATTTTTTTTGGAGGGGGGTGTCTCTCTTATCCAGAGAGAGGAGGAAAAGGAGGAGGAGGAGGAGGAGGAAGAAACGAGCAGTCATGTCAGAGAAACGCGATGTCTGTTGATGTATTTTGAACATGTATGTGTGACTGTGCCTGAGGAGATCGTGAACGTCTGCACCTTATGGATGTTGAATGGAGATTGTGTTTTTTGGGAAGGGAGGGGGGGTGGGGGGTTTGGGTAGAGGGCTTTTTTAGGGGGATGCGTCATCCATGCATGCATGCATGCATGGGAGGAAAGGAAAAAACGGGGGGGAAGATGGACTGCTGTGCAGATTTTTCTCCACTATTGCACTGTTTTAAGACCGCGGCACCTCCCCCTTTTTCTTTTTTTTCCTACATTTTTTTGGGGGGGAGGTGGGAGGAGGTGTGTGTGTCGAGGGGGGGGTGCTGCTGGCTGCGCATACAAGGTAAGCATGACTCCTATGATCAGAGATGATACATGCGAGGCTGTGTTACCTAATTGCAACAGGGGGAACCAATCAGAGAGCGTTGAAAACAAGCCGGACTCCACGCAGCGTCCTGGGGTTTTGGGGGCTGAGGCGTTCAGGGACGTGATGCGAGTCCACGCTTTGGCGCTTATCATATATGTGCGGAGAGGAGAGGAGAGGAGAGGAGGAGGAGAGGGGAGGGAGGGCTGCACAACTCCTTTAACTTTTCCACCCTGCAGCTGTTTCACGCCGTGGTGCGTTCACGTTCAGTCGTGTTTTTTGTTTTTTTTCAAACCGGAATCTCGGTGATGTCATTCTTTCGAGGTGACGGTAAACGCCGAGTTTACGGGAAGGTGAAACGTATACGTATGTGTGCGTGTGTGTGGAGTTGGCGATGGATGTCGCAATCGTGACCGTGTGTGTGGCGTGTGTATGTATGCATGCGTGTGTGTGTGTGTGTGTGATGATTGGCGGAGTAATGGAGGAGAAATGATACGGAGAGGGGAGGAAGGAGTGTCGCATTTTCTCTGAGAGATGTCATGTGGATAAGTTGTGGCTGGTTCTTCCACTATTTCCAGGAAGAGCGTTTGAATTCTCTTCCGTGAATTTTTTCTTTTTTTCCTTTTTTACCCCCCTGTCTCCACCCCTCTCTGCCTGCTATTGCTGTGCCTGGTCCGCCCACTAGGGGGCGACACAGGACAGCGGAGCGAACACACCTGCAGCCTCCGCGTTGAAGAGCAAGATAGCGAAACCCCCAAAACTGGTGCTGTGTCATCAGTGAGAATGGGTAAAGCTACTAGAAGCGTTATATTGATGGTTTAATACCAGTTCTTCCACTATCTTTTTATTGTCTTCTTCTTTATGGTTGTAAAAAATGTATAAAGCGCTACATAAGAACACCTGCACCTGTGTAACTTGTCTTAAAGTGGACCTAGACTGAAACACCTAGACTGATATTAAAGTGGAAGCAAAACAAAATGGACAAATCTGAATCTGAAAACGTGATTTATGTCATTTATGAGCTTGACTCAAACCATACTGTCCCCCAAGTTCCAAAATAGTGTTAAACCAGCCTCCAGCTTTACCTTGGCAACAGTTGAACTTGCCATAGATATACAGAAACATGTCAAGTAGTTAATGGTTAATTAGCATCATTCACATTTAAATGTGTTTAGATGCTGCTAAATTACAGACAAATCTAGACTGTGGTGTAGAAAATCGACAAATGGTCCTCTTAACAGTGATGTCATGATAACCTATGGTTTTGTTTAACTAGCTGTGTCTGAACCCACCCTCTAACCCCTGTATAGGGCCCTTAATCAGGTGGACGCCATTTTAAGTAGTGTCCGAATGTCCAGTGAACGAGATTAAGGGCATTTAATGTATCCCACAATGCACCTTGATTCCAAGTGTACATCGGATGGTCACTAGCTGGACCCTATATCCCATCATGCTCTGCGGTCGGAGAGCGGGAAGGGAGCATCGGTAGGAGTGAATGGGCCGGTGTTTAGTCCGGTATCCAGGTTTTATAATACGTCCACAGAAGAGAGCGAGACAACAGCAGACACGGCACAGCAGCTGCTGTACAGATATGAGTAAATTACCCTTTAATGAACTTTGTGAAATGTGAATGGTTGTATTGATACAATGAACGTAAGTTCGACCGTTATTGTATTTTCCGTCAATTTGGAACGTATAACGCAACGGTTAGTGACGTCATCTCGGTGACTCCGGTCGAGGGTCCGACAGTATTTGTCGGTATTTGTCGGTACTATATAGTGACTATATAGTACTCTATATAATGCTACATGTACATGCACTATATAGTGCTACACTATGCTACATGTAGTGCACTATATAGGGGTTAGGTGTGGTGGTTTCGGACACAGCCGTTGTTAATGAACTCATTTCCCATAATGCATTGCAACATGTCAACTTCGTCACACCTGTGAGAAGCAGAGAGACCAAATGAAAAACTGATTTGTAATTTCTTCAGTAAGTATCTGTATTTATACTTGTAATGAAGTTTTCTACCTTTACCACTATTACCTAGAGAGAGGAGTCATAAGGTTAGGTCTGGTACTAACATACTGTACTGTCTCTTTATTTGATGTGGGAGAAAACGACAGGCTCTGAAGCTTTTTACGACAACATGATTACAAAAGGCCTCTGGTGTTTGCAGAGTGTGTGAGAGTGAGTTTTCCCCTAGATGGCGACACACTCAAGCACACACACGCTGGGTTACAGGCTAGCAGCCTGCGCCCTACTATTAACACAGGTTGACAAATGATGGAAATCTGAGCCGTAGTAATAGACGTGTGATAAATATCCTGACGGGTCGATGTGATCTTCCTCAGAGAAGGAAGCGAGGAACATGGCCGAGCATCAGCGCTACGTCAGGCTTGAAGATTCGCTGTCTGTGATTTCTGGACCTGCCGCAGACATGAGGATGGGTGGCACAGGAGGCGAGAGGAAGAGGCAGCCGCTCTTCCTCCTCACTCATGGTAAGAAGGACTCAAGCTCTCAAGACGCCCATGAATTTCTATTAAATCACATACACAGGTTATGGATGTTGCCAAGGCTAAGTAGGTCGTTCATTCATTCATTTCATCTTCATACCTGCTTATGCCTCGACGTGTCACACGGGTCTGCTGGTGCGTACGTAGGTTGCATAGGTTATAAACAGGTTATGTAGGCTAAAGAGGTGATGTGGATTTCATAGGTAACCTAGGTAACATATTGTGGTTCACGTAGGTGACAGGATGCATAGGCTACCTAGTTTAAATATGTTGCATAGGTTATGTAATTTGCATACTTTACGTAGGTTAAATATGTTCCATATAGGCTATGTAACTTACATAGGTTACATAGGTTAAACAGGTTATATAGGTCACATAGGTAACCTGCTGTAGGTTAGATAGATTAGGCAGGGTTTCCACGTGTCCTGGAAAACATATGGAAAATGAGAATCAAATGTCAGAGAAATTGTTATTCTGTTTTTCTAAATAACTTCTGGTCAGCAGTGGGAACCCTGTTAGGTTATGAAGGTTATGTAGGTTACAGAGGTTGTTCATTTTGAGTAAATCATACATTGAATGGTCCTTGTCCTCCCACTGTTTCCCTGCAGGTTTGGCACTACATCGACCTACATGCATCCACCTCCATGGTAAGACTGGTCAGCTCTGGTACCCAGACGTTGACCTCTCCCCAGAGACAGACCTTCACTGTTTACTGTGTCTGTTGTTCCTGTTTTGTCTGTCCGGGCCGACATGTTCGTGCAAGCTTCTGTCACAACAAGGCCAGTGTTTATCTTGCTTGGACTTGAGGAAATTCCACTGATTTAGCCCAATATTCGACCTGTTCTGGCCTAAATATGGATCATTCGGTTTTAGAGTATGGACTGTTAGGATGTAATAGGATAGGATGTAATGGTTGTGGTCTGATACTGAATGAAAAGCTGGGAGTGAATACGTACTGAGTGCATATGACGTTTACATCTGATTTCTATCAGTACAAGTGTAAATCTTTGCTGCATTTACACACCCGACATCCTTTTTATACGCTTACGCTGCTCGGTCGACACGTTTTGATTTGTTGGATTTCTTTTAGATTCACGACTCTCTGACGGGCCAAGCTTGAAATGTTTAAAATGTAGCACAGGTTTTTAAAAACGTTTTTATATATATATATATACGCATATATATATATATATATTTTACTTTAATATTTTAAGCACAGCTACTAAAACGCCTGGGAATGGAGCCAGAAACAAACACACTTTAGCTGAACGATGCACATTCAACACCCTCTCCAAGGGTGCTCACACACACACACTCACACACACACACACACACCTGCCCAACACCAGCCCTGTTTCATTCACACACATACACACAGACACGCACACACACTTGAATGCCTCCGTCTCCCAGGACCCTGCCGAGCCTCGCACACCTGGGGTTCTCCATCACTCAGCCTGCCCAGCTTTATTACACACGTTTACTGCTGGCCATGAATCACATCCATGATACACATAAATGCATGCACACGCACATGCACACACACACACACACACATGTTCAGGATGGTGTAGACACCCCCTTAGACACATGTGCACACACACACATGAAGTAGAGTCTGGCTGCAGGAGTCTCTGTAAGACATTATGTCACAGCCAGGAGGAGAAGGTAGAGGAGGAGGTAGAGGAGGAGGAGGAGGAGAGAGGATGGACTGTTGCAAACGGCCATAAAACGTAAAGTATCGTAGCATTGATCTCTGCAGCGTTTTGTCCCCACAGTATCGGACGCCATAAATCCGGTACCTCTCTACTTTGCAAATGAGTTTCGGTACATATGTATATCGCTTTTATGGTTTCTTCCATAGGGACGTAAAAAGCGCGAGTGATTTGTGGAAAACCCTGTCGCGGTTGTCCCGGGTTCAGGTTTATTTAGTGTGGTCGAAGCTTTACGTCACCTCGGACGTGTTTCTAGAGCGGCTGAGAGGAGAGTTAGTCCGTGTCCTCTGGTGTTAACGTAGAAGCAGTGGAACGCTGGTTCTGTCAGACTCCACTGAACAGTCTGATATCTCATTATAAAGGGTTTCTGCTCAGATCTGGCATCCTTACATTCTTAACTGGCAACTACATTCTTCAACTAATCACACAAATGCTATTGTGACTTTAAGTTCCTTATGAAACAGCTACACTATGGTCTCTTTGGCAACGCAGCTTGAATGAATGCCTAAAGGTAGATGTAGACACTCCTTAGTTATAATAGCAAAGATGACAACAGTTTTACTGGACTGTATAATGTAGTTTAGGCATACTGTAGTAGGGGAGCAAAATGAAAACCTCCCCCAGCTTCTCTCTATTCATGTGCATCAGTAGAAGAAAAAACAAGCCGGGGTAGTTTAGCAACTTTCTCCCTGAGCTAAGTGCTAACTGGAGGGATGCAGACTTATACGTTTGAGCCAGAATTAGATGCTGAAGAAGAACCAGGAGCACGTACTGTAGACCAATGTTTCCCAGGAAACTTCACCTCAACTGCTGCCTCACAGTCAGACACTTCATTTATGCACATACCTGAACTGAAGACAGTTTCGTACTGATTATTTTGAACTATTTTGTATTGTATATTTTCTATCACGCTTGTATTTTACATCACAACATGCTTCTGTCACAGTTTTTGAACTTCCATTTCGGTTTCCACCAACATTTCCATTTAGGACATGTTGGTGATTTTTTGTTGGTGTTTAGATTGTTGTTCTTCATCACAACCAGCGTCGTAGTTTTTTAAGCTAGCTCCTCAGAGGTTTTCAGGGGTAGCATTACTGTGTGTTTCCACCACCCACTCTCCTCTCTCTCAGCTGTTTTCGTCACAGCTCGTAGCCTGTGGCCGCATGGTCACCTAAGCTAAACGTTGTGGCTTTTCGCCTCGGCCTTTGTGTGTCACTCCCTCTGGTTTTGTTAGCGGCGACTCTGGCGGCTAATAATAAATCTGGCGGGCGTGATGATGTCACCGGGGTTTGGCGGGACCTCGTCACTCCGGGTGGGAGTTGATTCTGTACGAGGCACCTGGGACGGTTTTGTGGGGAAAGGCTTTATTGGAGCTCTGAGTTTAAGACGAGCGACACGTGTTGGGGCTGAGCGGCGTGACGCTGCCTTCGCGGGCGTCCCGGAGCTAATGGCTAACAGGCTAACGAGCTAATGGCTAACAGGCTGACGAGCTAATGGCTAACAGGCTGACGAGCACGTCAGGCTTTGAAGTCACGTTTGATGTCGCCCGCTGTCTGGCCTCCGCCTCGGCTGCTTTCACACGAGCAGGTGCCAGTTTGAGAGCGGAGGACGCCACATTAGGACTTGGCATCTGTTTTTCCCATCTGCTTTGTCCTCCTCCTCCTCCTCCTCCTCCTCCTCGTCCTCCTCCTCCTATGAGTCCATGTGCCATCCACATGTGCCACACACTGCAGAGGCAGCATAGACTCTCAGTGACCTCTGCAACTGAGGAAAGTACCTTTAATTAATGGATTTCTTTTTGTTTTGTTCATTTATTTATGTATTCATTTATTATTTTCATTTTTTTCTTTTATTTCATGTTCTTGATCCTGGTCTTGTTCTTGTTCGTCATCTTATTGGAGTATTTGTTGAAGGAAAAAATCGAAACGTGTCCGAACTAATCTCCATTCATACGCATATGCAAACAGAGCCTTAAAGACAAAAAAATGTTGTCATGTATTATCTTAAAGTCGACACAGAGCACATCCAGACTTAGCTCTGATTGGCTGCCACTCACACGACTGATCACATGACCTCACATTCCTTATGAAGCGACATAGCTTAGCGACCTTTCCCTGAACGGTAGTATGTTAGGTTGGGTCCCGTCCCTGGTCAGATCTGATGTATTTTTAGCTGCTTTTCAACAGGGGGAACCTCACCACACTGCTGCCTCCCCGTCGTGTGCCCGGACACAGCCGTTCTGTGGTTTTGGTTCACGTCAGTTGTATTTTACGTCACGTTTGTGTTTAACTTTTTTTTTTTGTCTCGACTGTGTTTGGCAGCCGTAGTGAAGCAGTAATTCAAGTCTCGAGTCTCCGCTCTTTCAGCTGCTCTGAATGAATGAAAGTGATTCTTTTTTCTTTTTTTTTTTTACATGAGTGCAAAACCCGTGAAAGAGCAAAAGGGCTCCAGACAAAAGGAAAGAGAGAGAGAGAGAGAGAGAGAGAGAGAGAGAGTCTTTCTTTCTGAGGAAGCAGACTGAGGAAGGAGAGAGGAGCTGAGTCAGGAGGATGCCCATGGGTGAGAGAGGGAGGGTGGCAGGAAGCAGTGGGTGAGGAGGAGGTGGAAGAAGAGGAGGACAGTCGTCCTCTTCCTCCTCCTCTGTCATCATCAGGCTCTGTCATCATCATGGAGGGAGGAGGAGGAGGAGGAGGAGGAGGAGCTGACATCATCGGCCTCCTGGAGGCCTGCGAGGGCGTGTTGCCACACTCTCCCCGTTAAAGCTTTTACCAGTCACACTCGAGCCATCAAAGAGCTTTTAATGCATATTAAACAACAGCTGTCGGAGAGAGAGAGAGAGAGATGTAGAAATGCTGAGTCCAGCTAAAGAGAAGAAGAAGGAAGGAAGGGAAGGAATAGAGGGAGGGAGTGTGAAAGAGAGAGAGAGGGAGGGAGAGAGAGAGGGAATGGATGGAGAGGTGTCTGCTTATGTAACACTGCTGTGCAGAGGGCACTGGGTTTATGTGCGTGTGTGTGTACTGCCTCTCATGTGAGCTCTCTTTGTGGGGCCCTGTTTGCGTGTATGTGTGTGTGTGTGTGTGTGTATATGTGTGTGTGTTTGTGTGTGTGTGTGTGTGTGTGTGTGTGTAGAGGTGACAGAGTTTACAGAAGATGCCCCTCAGGCCTCCTGTCCTCTCCTCTCTGCCAGCCTCCATGTTTGCAGTTACTCAGCTGTCGCAGGCCTCTGTCGGTATGCGCTGTGCGTGTGTGTGTGTGTGTGTGTGTGTGTGTGTGTGTGTGTGTGTGTGTGTGTGTGTGTGTGTGTGTGTGTGCGTGTGTGTGTGTGTAACGGTTTTTTAATAGCGCTGCTATGTATACGCTCTGACCTCTGCGTGCACCTGCGTCGTCTTCGGGGCCTGGCAGAGTTTCTTCTGGAGGCAGTTCAGAGATGCTGCGAGATAAGTGCCAGGCTGCGCTACTTTACACACACACTGCACAGGCTGTGAGGTGTGTGCGTGTGTGTGTGTGTGTGTGTGTGTGTGTGTGAGTGTGAAGATGTCTTGAGGTATAAAAACGTCTACTGAGAGGAGGGGAAGATGTTTTATTAATGTGGTACAACAACTGCTGAACTCAACGGTAACCTTGTGAACTCACAACCTGGAACTTTTTTACGTGCGTAACCATGGAGACGACGGCTTGGGATAGACCTAGAAATACAATATATAGAAGCGTGTGATCCCTCTGCACTGTGAGCTGCCTCTGGTCGTCTCAGAGCTCTCTCTTTGAAGTATTTTCGCCTGATTCCCAGTTTATGAGCAGGACATTTAAATCAGGAGGCCCCGAGACGGGATCGCTCTCGTTTTCTCCCATCTGCTCCTCCGATCACGTTCCGCTCGCTCTGCGTCCACCTGTCCAACGCTGGCTCCAGCCGCCAGCACCGGACTGAGCTCTGGAAGTTTCTAGAGTAGGACCTGTAGAGCTGCAACCAGCACACAATCAGTCTGGTGGTTAGTTTATCCATCCGACTGTTGTGAAAGTTGATAATGCTTGTTTCAGTAAGGTCAAGATGAGATCATTGAATGCCCTGCTTCAGAATAGAATAGAATAGAATAGAATAGAATAGAGAATAGAGTACAGTCCAGCAGAATGGAAATAAATGGAAGGGCATAGAGAATGAACAAGTAACAACTGAGAAATTACACAACAAATAATCCCAGAAAATATCAACATTCCGGAAGCTGAGATCAGACGATTTTGCCTTCATTTCTTCAGATGGTCTTAAACATTAGAGATGATATAAAACATGTTATAACATGTCATGTTTTAACATGTTATGTTATAAACATGTTATAACTGTTATAACCAGCTGTAGCTGGTCTCAGGCTCCCAGCAGCTCTGCTGGAGGCTGGAAGTGCACTTCCCCAAAACCAAATCCCTTTCTTGAACAAATCCACTGCTGCCACCTCCCCCCTGCCCCCCCCCCCCCCCCCCCCCCACTCAGAGGAGAAT
The DNA here is from genome assembly GCA_029224185.1 of Karalla daura. NCBI lineage: Eukaryota > Metazoa > Chordata > Actinopteri > Chaetodontiformes > Leiognathidae > Karalla > Karalla daura. Next base: position 13,951,257 of record CM055210.1, on the reverse strand, counting down.
AAAAAGCCCCTCTGCAGTTGTAAGCTGTCTCCCTCACCCCCTTCCTCCTCCCCCCCTCGTTTTCCTGCCCCGGCTCCTGTTCTGGCTTTCTGACTCCCCCCCACCCACCCCCTCACCCCCAGCCCTCTTCACCCCCCTTTGACCCCCTGTTACCCTCCATCCACCCCCCTGCCTCACCCTCCCTCTCCCCAGGGCAAGCCCCTCAGCCCCAGCCCTTTGTGCCTGCCCCCCCCCAATCTCCCTCCCCCCTCCCTCCCCTCCTGCCTTTGTGTGTTAGAGGCCAGAAAAAGGGAGAGAGGAGAGAGAGAAAGAGAGAGACCAGTTTGGAAATTCATTTCCACTGAATTGTCCTTTAATTTCTGAACAAACAGGCTCTGAGAGCCTCGGCTCCACTCCCTGAAAATTTAATGATTCCTGAATCGATAGAAACAAACGGTAAACAGGGCGTGAACCTCACATGTCCATCTCCTCCTCTCTCCTCCTCTCTCCTCCTCTACCTCCTCTCTCCTCCAGTCAGGGGGCGTTTGTTCTCAAGGCCGGTGATGCAAAAAGATTACCAAAGCAAACGGATGGAGACTTTCCAGGCTCGGTGTTAGTGGGGGTTCAGGTTCAGGTTGTACGCTCCGCCTCGCTCAGACACACACATCTGTCAGTTTAATGATCCACGATGTTTGTGGAGGTGGCAGCCTGAACTTGTCTCACCTGAGAAAACTGAATAGTGAACACATTCGATTTTGCTGAGGAAACATCACAGCTTTGAGAGTTAACTATACTTAACTTTACCATGTTGTCTATAAATGCACATACGAAGCTGTTGGATGCAGAATAAGACGAACTGGAGGCCTTCAGGCTTCTTCTGTTTAAGCTTATATGACAAACACACACACACACTCAGACACACACACACATTTTCCACATTTGCAGGCACTGTGTACATAGCAGTGACACGTCATGTTTAAGTTTAAACACACGCATCCACGTGCTGCTTCACACACATGATCTAGGAAGAAGCTTCTTGATGTATGGAGAGGACACACACACACACACACACACACACACACACACTGAGGAAGATGAGTTCCAGTATGTATAGCATGTGCAGTGCAGGTTCAACAGGGGGCGATGTGGAGCAGCACAGGCGACAGGCAGAGGGTCTGACTCACTCTGACACAGTCGGCTCTCGGAGTCCTGTGAGCTCGCCTCAGGAAGATGAAACCGGACTGTTTTTGGATACATTTCCGCGAACGTGACATTCACTGTCTCGGTCAGAAATCACACCCTGAGAAAACATCTCACCGCCTCGCTCACCGAATGAGACACAGACTCCAGACAGGCTGCTCGCCTCGGCTCGGCTCGGCTCAGGTCGACGGGTTCACACAGTGGGAAGGTGAAGATTACGCAGCTCGGACTTGTTTGCGTCCGAGTCCAAACGAGGTGGCAGACACAGAAGGCGTCATTCACCTACTGACCCACCTAAATAAATGTGTGTGTGTGTGTGTGTGTGTGTGTGTGTCGGCCCGGCCGGAGCACAAACAGCACGCAGACACACCGAGGGAGAGAGAGAGAGAAGACGTACGAGGGGTGTGTCATACAGGAGTGTGAGTGTGTGTAGGTGATGGAATCTGGAGTGTGAACGTACAGATGAACGTGTTAATCAGCTCGTCTCAGCCTCGGCGCATGCATTTTGCATTTGCCTTCTAAAGACCCTCGGCGGAGTGTATGCATTTTTAAAGCGGCTCTCGCTGGCTTCTTTTGTGTGTGTGCATGTATGTGTGTGTGTGTGTGTGTGTGTGTGTGTGTGTGTGTGTGTGTGAACGTGCGTGTACGGTATGTGTGAAATCCACTTTGCAGAGAGTGTATATTCCTGGAAAGCCCAGCTGCCACTCCTGTTATCACAGCTAACTCGATTAGAGGAGCCTCTGCTCCGAGGGCTCACACACACACACACACACACACACACACACACACACACACACACACACAGAAACACTCGCGCACGCTCACACTGGAGGACCCTTACCCCAGATTTAATTCAATAAAGCCAAAATAAAGTACGGTGAATCTCCAGCTAATGCTGCGTGCTAGCCGTGGCAGCTGAAGGCCCGGGCCCGTAAAACTTCCAGCCCGAGTCACGTTCGGTGTGCGAGTCGTGCCAACGATACATAAAAAAGGCGCCCGCGGGAAACCAGGAAAAACTCAGCAGCGCAGCAGCGTTCACTTCAATAACGCCAGAAAAAAGAACAAACACAGAGACTGTGAAGACCTGAGGCCGACAGGGCCGTAAAAATTCTACAGACTCAGCCTGGAGAAATACGACTTGAGCCTCCCGGGAAAGATGGAGATGAATGGAGTGGTTGTCCTCGTTCCCCGGTGCTAGCATAGAAGCTATGGGACTGGTTTCATCAGAGAGGTGTGGGGACGTTACAGCCCACGGTCCTCATGTCGGCTCCACTCTGATTGGCTGGCTCGCCTGACTCTCGAATGATCACGTGACTTTACCATCTTCATCTGCTCTACCTACTATTCTACTCTACTCTACATCTACCTGGAGACATGGAGGGGGAATGCTAATTATTCCTGAGGGTTTTTTTCATATTTTTACATCACTTTATCTACGTCTCCATCTGACACTCCTATACTCCTACTGAGGGTGTGATGGTCTTTTTGGTCCTCCCCTACATCTTTTGATCCAATTAAAAAGAAAAAAAGCCTATATATATGTTTTTTTTCAGTCTAGGTCTCCTCTAATAGAAATCGGAGCTTTGCCACAGTTGTACCAATTAGCGGCGGCGAGGTGGAGGAGGCGGAGGAGGCGGAGGAGGCGGAGGAGGCGGAGGAGGCGGTGGCCCTCTGGTCCGAGGTGCTGACCTTTCTCCAGCGATCACACTAATCACAGATCACTCCGGTAAACACACAGGCCGCCATAAGAGCCCATTATGGCCCCGCCCCCCCATAACCCTTCCCATAACCCCCCCCCCCCCCCCCCCCCCCCCCCCATAACCCAGAGCCTAGCCTTCCTATGGACAGCAGCAGTTATAATTAGGCCCCGGGGTAATTGGCCGGCTAATTGCTATTGGTGGGGATACACACACCGCCTATCGTCGGACCCGAAGGGGGAAGCGCTGCTATTACTTTTAATTACCTGCTGTTAAGTTTGACAACTGACCCCCCTCCCCCCCCCACATAACCCCCCTTCCCCCTCCAAACAGTGCTTCACTGCTTCTGTTTAGTTTTTTTTTTTTCGGGTCGGGAACGGGACACTGGGTATCACCCTCCGATACGGACAGCGCCACAATGGCCCAGATGGATCGCTACACACACACACACACGCACACACACACACACACACACACACACAGTGTGGGGTGAACAGACACATGCTGGCTTTTCAGGCAGCAGACCCATTCATCATGTGTCTGTCTGTGGAGGAGCTGCTATTCATTGTCTCTCCTCCTGCTCATTCTCCAGGAGCCAGCCTGTCTCATACGTCGCTTTACGTCTCTCCCTCTCTTCCTCTTCCTCCTCTTCTTTCTCTCTTTGTCTCTCTCCCCCTGTACCCACCTCTCTCTTTCTCATCCTCTCATCTTCACAGCTTTGATACTCTCCCTCACAGCCTCTCTCACCCTCTCTCCACTCTTATACGTCTCTCTCTCTCTCTGTGTCTGTCTCTATCTCGCCTCACCGAGAGAACAAAGAGGACGCAGCCAGTTACCTTGTCTGTGTCGACGTGTGTGTTTGAAGTGTGTGTGCGTGTGTGTGTGTGTGCATGTGTGTGTGTGTGTGTGCATGTGTGTGTGTGTGAGGCCGCTAAGCTGCATCTCCTGCCAGTGACACAGAAATCACTCAGACACTTTCTCTGTGTTTTTTATGGATTACGGGAGCCCGAGCAGACGCCGTCTGCAGCCCAAACTCATTAGAAGTAGAGACGTGCGGGCAGGTTGTCTGGATCCAGGCTCGCAAAACGCCAAAAAAAAGAAGAAGAAAAATCAGAGCAGAAATTGTGTTTTCCAGAAGCTGTGGACATTTTTCAGGTTCTGCTCGCAGTGATGAACTTTGAGCCGTCGTGGTATTCCGCTGTATTTTATTGGATTTTTCCGCTCTCGGAGCAGTTGCCATGGCTCTTCTCTTTACTCGTGCGGCAGTTTCCGGCGTAGTCGCAGCGGAGCGAGTAAATAAAGATGTTAGATAACCTTGGCGAGTAACCTTGTGTGTGTGCGTGTGTGTGTGTGTGTGTGTGTGTGTAGTCGTTCAGAGTGTCACCAGGTCACGGTGAAGGCTTAACAGGCTTAAACACAGAAACAGAGCCTGTAGAGAGCCATGTATGCCAAGCTACTTTGCTTTCCCAACCTTGGAGGAAA